>JABWIB010000069.1:108611-120712 GCA_016617825.1 Platyplectrum ornatum | reverse complement strand
AACCCCCCTTCCCCCACCCAAAAAAAATACCAGCACTTCTCATTGTTAAATTGGTAAAAAAAATTATACCGGCACCGGCCTAGTGGCAAAATTACCGGGTAGGGCGGTGGTTTACCGGCCAGTTGGCAACCCTAGTTCTCATCCTAAAGTTAGGCAGGTGGGACAGAGACCCCCAATAGATAAAGAATGTTAACACCACATTAGCTTTTTATAATTTTATAACAAAAGAAAACCAGTAAATTTCATGTAACAGCAACAATTCACTCTTTGGTGAAGGAATTGGCTCTTGAAATTTCAAAGAGACTTAAGTTTGGTTACTGGCATATAAATGCATTTATGCAAATACCAGATTTGTGGTTGTTGTTGTCTTACTAGTCAATCCATCTGTCTGAATAAAGTTTTCTGGCTAACGCTACAATGATATACTCTTGTTGATATGCTGCAATGCCATTCACTATCCTACACTGGTGCCGATCTCTCAGACCCTATAAAAACCGCTACTATGGTTACCACTAGTCCGTTAAACAATAAGGCGGTTACTTCTCCCGCCAAGATGGTTGGGACAGTCACAGCCACTCCAATTTCCCCAGCTCTGCACCCTGGCTTTTAAGCCAGCTTTTTCAAGGCAGGTAATGTGAACGGGGTATAACATTCATTTTACCCCCCCTGCTATTTAACATGGTTTTGTCCACTCTTGAGTAAGTCATTAGTGCCTAAAGATGTTAATCTGGCCCATTAACACTGACTATCAGTATCCATCGAAAGCAGGCTTTAAAAACATTCCAAAGAACAGGGTGTTACAACAGTATGTGCAATAACCGAACCCCCTCCTACTAGGCCTACTGGGCCCTCCTACTGGGCCCTCCTACTGGGCCTACTGAGAGCAGTCAACTGACAATGTCCGCAGCAGATCACAAGATTCTAGGTGACAAGGTGGGAAACGTGACATTGCGTGCACGGGGTGTGGAGTCGTCAGCTACACTGATTTTATATATATATGAGAATATTAGACAAGCACACAGGAGACTTGGAAGTTTATTGTGTCTATTGTGTCATTTTCACATATTTCACATTATTTCACATTTCTTATTTATATGTTCATATATTTTAACATATATTATCCTGTAAGTTGTGTTATCTGATGTATATGGGGAGAATAGAGGGAGTGTTATTTGATTACAAATTTGGCCATAGTGAGTAATGAGTAGGCTGCTTTCCTAATGAAGAATCTAATGTAAGAAAACCTTGTTACCCACGGATTCCTCATATTCCCACTTGTTACTCCCAGTCATACCATGTTTCTTCAGTGGTTTTAAGGTGTCATGTCTGGGTATTGCCAATGCTCTGTTCATCGCATCTTTCAGTAGTTACTCATCATAACCTCATCAAAGTGCTTGCTGAACTAGACTATGTGATAATGCTCTGTAAATTTACTTTGATAGAGGAAGCAACACAGAGCGTCTCAGCTATGGTATCCGCAGTGAAGAAAAAGACAGGTCAGCCATCCATGCATAGATAGACCCTATGAACCTACAAAGCACTGTTTTGAAAGGTTATCAAGTTATTACTGACATACTTGAAGCAGAAATCGTCTTTAGCCTTGATTCTAAATGTGGATTCAGATACCTCAGAAGAAAAAGTCACGCATTTGCATATGCTTTAATGGCCACCAGAAGTGTTGATATCCAATGATACATGTAACAGTTGTCTGCAATTTTCTTGTGTGAAATCATCGTTGATGACATCCTCATCTGGGAAACATGCAACATGCAAAAACATGATCAGTGCCTCAGGCTGGTGAAATAATCTGTGCCTTAAATTTAAAGCTCAATTTTAAACAAATTCAGGTTTTGGGTTTTGAAGTTCCATATTCAGTATGCATCACTTCCAGGGCCGCCGCCACGATCGCCCGTCATCATAGACCCCAACTGTCCCTCTTTCAGCGGGACAGTCCCGCTTNTGGGGGACTGTCCCGCTGTCCCTCCCGCCTGCGTGTTTGTCCCGCTAAGGGGACAAACTTTTTTTTACAATACGATGCCGCGAGTCGCGGCATACAAAAGGGGCGGGGCTTGGTCAACAGGGGGCGGATTTAGAGAGTGCCAGGGCGAAGTCAGGCTTTCTGGGGGCGGAGTCGGGCGTATATATATATACCCCCAAACTTCGTCCAGCATTGAATCATCTTGTAAGGAGAAAGCAGGTAAGTCTGTTATTTTTTATTTTTTATATTGTAAATGCTCCCGACACTACCCCATGCGTGCCTGATGCCCCTCAGCACCTACTAAAATTTAAATTGTGTGATTTCTTGCACACTCCATTTTGCAGACAAATTACAGACCCAGACTGTGGAAAACGTATCATTTACCATAGTCCAGATTCAACCCTTTGAAGGGAAGGGGGGCCCAAAAAATATTTTTGCACCTGGACCCACGACCATCTAGTTCTGCCTCTGCTCAGTGATAATGAAAATAAGGCCTCAACATGTGCTCATTGCAATGCTCACATTAATCCAAGGAACCTTTGCACCTACACAACATTCAAGACTTGTAAAAAGATATTTTGTATATCTTGCTGTGCTGATAATTCTGCCACTATTATTCCAAATTCTAGATGGGACTACACCTCCAAGGACAAAATAAACAAAAACATTTCTTATGTTTGGAAACATCAGTGCTGGATGTGTTTGGGGACTAACACAATAGATAATAGACAAAATTTTATACAATAAAATAATGATTCCAATTAAAACTCAAATTATAAAAATCCAAAATCTCCTCTAAGTAAAACTCCTCCAATCTTTATGTTATAAATTCAATAGTTATCATACACCCATTGTTGCTTCCACAAGGTTTCCTCATAGTGCACCGAATCCTGACTTAGGTCTGCCTCCCAACTTTCTCATGTACGTGGATGAGCATGAGTGGAACGGGTATTCTGCCACTGGGGTCTTTATTTTTATACATTTATTATTATTATTTATTTGTTAATGTTTATGATATTATTTGCTGTAATACTCTTTCACTCATTTTTCAAAGTAATTTTGTTAAATGTTACATTTTTTTATTTATTTCTTGTATTTAAATTTTTTATTTAACATCACTTTTTTTTTAAGCCAATCACGGCTCTTTAATGACATTTTAACTGATGTTTCACCTAACTGCCCTGGTTCAGTACGAACGGTGTTGACCAGGGTAGTTTGTGAATTACCTGGGTAATTCAGCAGTGTGAACAGGGTTAATGACCAGGGTGATTCAAAGGCCCAGCAAACTACCCTGGTAGTAAAAGATTTTGAATATACGCCCACTATCCTCAATCCAATGGGCTACTAAAAAAAGCAGTCTATTCAGCCAAACACCTACTGTAAATCGCTCATGGTTTTGCCCAAGTCTACATCTGATTTTTTGCCCTCACTCCAAAACTCTGAATCTGCCTTGTTATGTTGTCACTCCAGTTTTCTTCATTCACATCTTCAGACAGATTTGTCAAAACACCAAGATAGAGGTCCATACAGCTACCCTTAGTCTGACACATCTACTAGGGATACAACTCTTACTCCCATCTCTGGATCAGCCCCATGTTCTATAAAAAAAAATGATATAGTGCAAGAACTGTAAAATTGTAACAGATTAGTGTGATGCTTGTATTTTGTGCTGTGGTATAGTAAATAAATTTCAGTTACAACAGCTGTTAAGGGAGATAATGAATCTAATATACCTCAGGCTTGATGTGAATAAGTAATAAATATGTAGATTCACTTAATGTAAGTATAAAGAAACCTACATTTTTTACATGTCAAGTTAAGAATATTTAAAAGACCATCTGAATATTAATAAATAATACATTTTGTTCACTGTTACAAGCACCTGGATCAGTGTTACATTTATTTAGTAAAATGTACGACTTGATGCAGACCTCCCATATGTGGCTGTTATATATGGATTGCTTCATATAGAAATTTACAGTATAAAGCTGGGCATCCACGAGAACAATACCATTCTCGTGGAAATTGGTACAGACAAATGGGGCAATTTTTCCTAGGGAAAATGTCCCCGTCTTCGGACCATCCTTTGAAAAGTGAAATAAATAAATAAATAAAGACATACTTACCTTTTAGCAACCATGGCTGCTGGAGAGATGCCCAGCTGCTTCCGCCAGTGGTGCCCAGCTGCTTCCGTGATCCTCTTGTATAGCAATCCAATTGGAATTCCGTTTAATCAATGATATTTTTTTTGTGTTTTTCTGTGTTTTTTTTTAAGTGGCCATCCATGACAACGATTATTTCCGCTGTGGATGTCAAAATCCACGATTTGACGAAAATTGTTGCCATGGATGGCCAGCTTAAGTGTAGAATCATGCTGCTATATATTTATATATGTGTGTGTGTGTGTGTGTATATATATATATATATATATATATATATATATATATATATTTACTTCACTTTTTAATATTCACCATTTTAGACCTTAATACAATACAGCGACGTCTGCATACATCCAGCCAAGATGGCTGCTATCGCTAGCGAATGACTATCGCGTGAGCTGGCGAATGACTATCGCATGGAGCGGGCCAGCGAGACGATGTTCATTTCATGTATCGTTTCCACTGCCCAAACTGCTGTTATATAGGAGAATTGGGATTTTTGCAGTGAAGTGCCAGTTTTTAAGTAAATAGAGCCCAATATTTTTTAATTACTTTTAACAGATAACAATCTGGATCACAGTTATTTTAAGTTTTTCAGGGCTTTTATTTTAGTTTTATTTTCTGTGTTTTAGTAATTGTTGATTTTTTACCATACCTCCCAACTGTCCTGCTTTTAGCGAGACAGATCCGCTTTTGGGGGATTGTCCCGCTGCCCCTCCCGATTACAAGTTTGTCCCCCTAAAGGGACAAAATTTGTTTTTTTATAATTTACCGCGACTTATGACACAAAGGGGGCGGGGCACGGCCGGAGATGGGGTCGGTGTGACAGAGGCGGAGTCGGCAGCGGCGGGGCCGGGCTTATGTGTCCCGCTCCCGAACCGCGGCAAGTTTGGAGGTATGTTTTTACAAACATCTAAAAAGAACACTAACCATTGCTCTGTTTGTGTTTGTGCACACACATTATGCACTATTTATGATTTATAATAATATGGTAGTAGAAATGTTTATCCCATGTCTGTTTTGCCGCACTTACAATATCCATTTATTATGTACTGTAAATCCTGCTTATGTAAGAGTGTTCTATTGACAGCTGGCAAGTACCCAGCACACACACATCCTATAAATCATTTCAAGGTCAGATGCATGGGAGTATTGTCATGTTGACATTGTGTTTGTTAGTTTCACTTCCTTCTATTGCTGTGGGATATTTCTCCATCTGTTGACTAGAAAGATAAAGCTTTGTTGCAGAAAAGGAAGCAAATAGTGTGTACTTGCACCTTTATATATTTCATTAATGTATTAACTGTTATCACTTCTCTCTCAGCAACAAAATCTATGCATTATGTTTTTATTTATTGAAACGTATCATCCATTACATTTATGACTTTCTTGACATTTTAGTACAGTGGTATATTTGAGTATTTTTCACAAAAAAGGAGTAAAGTCAATGAGATGGAGGGAGATATACAGTAAGAGATATAATACTCAAGACTGAGGGGTTGGTTGGAGGTCTTCTGTCTGCTTTATTTTTGTTTATGAAATTATTTTTTAAATGAAGTGAAAGAACACAATTCTTCTTTATGAAAAAGCTTATTATTTTCTTTTATTCTTTTATTTATTATTTATATACTGGTAGGTTCAGTTGCCTTTAGCTTACAAAGATTGCCTGTCTGTTTAGAGATGGCATAGGAAATGACTAGATTCTGCCTTAATTTTTTTTTACAACAATTTATTGAATTTTTCAAGGGAACAATGTACAAATGACAATGACAGTGAGAATAAATCACACGCAGAGTTCACATAAGCAAAATCTAAGTTCGATCCAGAGAAGTGCCCTTCGCTAACAAGAGCGTCATTGAAACCAAGGAGGTACTAAGCAAGGTATATATGTAATAAGCACAAATGACAGAGCGACAACATGTCCATACAGTGAACAGTAAGATGGTTGTACACATAAAACAATCTATAATAAATGGAGTAAAAATATAATAAACAATAACCTAATAAATAATTACAAAAAGAAGAAATAAGGAAACAGCGCAAAGAATGCTAGTAAATAAGGCTAAAGAGCCAGTGTTGTTAACATGAGGTCCGAGAAATCTTAATAATTCAAAGTCCTCAACCATAGGAAACACGGCCAATATGGCAGTAGCAATAATCTCTGTCTTTGGTATGACCAGGGCTGGATTAACAATGGGGCTAATGGGACCACAGCCCCAGGCCTCCATTGCAGGGCTCGAAGTGGGGATAGTAAGGTGGCGGTATGGCGCTAAGCCCCGCCCCTTACATAAGCCCCGCCCCCTCCAGACCCGCGATTTTTTTAACTAAAGTTCCCCCCTCTAGTGCTGAGGGGGTGGGGCTTAGACAAGGGGCGTGGCTTAGCGGGAGAAGTGCCGGTATACCATAACGGCATATACCGGCCCACTTCGAGCCATGCTCCATTGCCAAAAAGGCCCATAGTGCTGCAGCTAATGATATCAGTGTGATGAATGATGGCTCATATCCATGCATCACTGGCCACATCAGCTCCAGGCCCATATGGCTCTTAATCCGGCCCTGGGTATGACGGTCAACTAGAAAGGAAGAAGACATGCCAGACTATGGTAATTAGGACCTAGGTAGTACATAGTAGGTCAATGTATGTGTCACATTTACCTACAAATTTATGGACCTTGGTTTCAGGGAGTCAGGGAACGCTGCGTGTTGGTCAAAATAAAGGACGTCATGCAGGTCTTGGCGAACTTTCGTCATGGTTGGAGGAATCGCAGACACCCAGTTTTGTAGGATTGTCTTACGTGCCAGTGTTAGTGCGCAGTACAGGGATCCCATGGGTCATAGTTACAGAGAAGTAAGGGTAAGGAATGTTGGGGTAGGTTAATGTGCAGAGTATCTTTCAAAAAGGTAAGTAGTTTATCCTATAATTTAGAAATCTTTCAGCATGACCAGAAGTTGTGGAAGAAAGTAGCCTGGTCCCTCTTACATTTATTGGTTCTAGAAAATTTAAGTGTGTCTAGGGTATTTGTATGGGGCCAGCGTGTCATATTACTTGTGATTGGAAGAATATAATGGCGGATTTGAAGGTATTGGAACAAATGATTGCAGGGCAGCGGATATTTGTCTTGTAGTTGTTGTAATGATTCCTGCTTTAATTATTTTATATACTATGTATGATATGCTCCCTTAGCATGTAAGGTCTCATGAGCAGGGACCTCTTTCCTCCTGTTATCTCATCCCTCCTGCATATATCCATTGTAATACATTGTTATTGTACCCCATGTTATGTATGTACTTTTGCTATGTACGGCGCTGCGGAAACTATGTGGCGCCTTATAAATAAACGTTAATAATAATAATAATAATAATAATAATAATGAAATCTGGGATTTATGCATTGTTCCACTTTAGTTCCTCCAGAATTTGTGTAAGTACTTAAAAGTAAAATCACACCTATTTTTGCACTTTTGAGTTAAAAAATAACAATCAAATACATTTGTATAACGTTAATTCAGTTTATACTACCAGGAAAGCTATGCAACCACCTCCATTGCATTGTTGTGCACAGCATACACAATTTGACAAGACCTCAACATAAATATTTATATATAGCTTTCATTAGATTGTTCAACAATAATAGTGCCTATATATTGCAATACACTTTATAGATAATTCATTTTTTTACTCAATTTGTAGTAACAGTTTTTTCAAACTAAACTCAGATAGATAGGCAGACTAATCTCCAAGAGCATGCCAATTCATATACATAGAGTATGTTCAAGGTTGGAATAAAGTCCAATGGAAATCGAAGCCAGTTCTATACTTCATTCTGCTATTATCAGATCTCTATTCAGGAGACTATATAGACTAATGTTGTATTCTGGTGAATGCTGGGAAATACACCACATGGGGCTGTGTAACTGCCAGTAAGAATTAGCCCTGAGGTGACAAGCTGCATTTGAGTTCCATCAGGCCTTCTACATAAGGATCAATAGATTACTATTTGGTTTTCTGCTTCAACTGAGAAAGACAACATCACATCCAGTTCTATACTGATAAAATTGTTGTTGCACAAAAAAAATCATTCTAAAATATCCATTCATCGTTTCCACATGCATGACTATATATGTAATGCATTAAGTACTTTGGCCTCTTTTTCCTTTAACCTTAGCCACACATCAAAGTTATTTATGGCTAAATATGTAGGTTTTAAGTATTTTTTATTTTGTCTTATTTTGTCAAACATCTATAAATGACTAAATTCAGTGAGTCTAGATTTTGACAACCAGGTGGAGGAGAATAACTGATTTATAAAAGGAGAAAAACAAACTTAAATACATAAAGAGGAGCTGAAAACCACATAATGAATTTGTAAAATCAGATTATGGTTGTTCTGGTGTAATATGCTTTACTAATATTGCAGGAGGACAGGTCGTTGATTGCCTGGCTGAACCACTCAGTTCTATAATACCTCTATGTAATGAGGTTAGAAGCACAGAACATTGTCCATATGTTTATTTAAACAATGAAATATGGTTAGTGACTAGTTTTTTCTCGAGAGCAGAGTAAAAGATTCTAGATTAGCTGTAATTAATTAATCCATTAAAAGCCAACTTCCTACTATGTGTATAAAAAAAAGGCTGCTGGAGATAGCAGACCACATAAAACACCTGTTATAGCATATAGGCCAAGTCTAAATACTGTCTTATTTATTTTATACCACATTGTATGGAACTGATTCAGATTTTTTAATTAGACAGATTATTAATTGGGAGATGTGTAAGTCTGTTTTATAAGAGTAAATAGTGTCTTTTATTCATTAAAAATCTCCTCCTTCGGTTATTTATACCAGCCCTGATCTGGTGCTAGATATCAGGAGGAAATGCTATTGTCTGGCCAGTTTGTCATTATAATATAGTGTGTAAGCACAGCTCTGCATCCGACCCCATGTGACTTATCCTACCTAAGTTTAGAGCTAAGCAAAATGTGAGAGGTGCAAATTAATTTATATACTTATTTTATTTCATGCAGGTAAACGCTACAAGCATCTCTCAGCTGAATAGCTTTACGTTTAATTATTAAATTAAAGTTAAGCTATAAAATGTGGTTTATTTAGGTTTTCAAATATTTTTTTCTTACAGTTAACATATTTAAGTTGTGCGCTGTGACTAAGAACTGGGGAATATAATGAAAGAAAATCTCTGCCATCTTACATTTACAAGAAGCCATGAGCTGTTGAAAGATTTTGGAGAACCGGCAAATAAAGAAACTGCACCTTTTCTCATTTAAATATAATGAAAATTCCATTCCATAGTGCAGAGCACACAAGAAGAGCTGTCATTTAAGTTGTTCTTTGCACAGTTCCGGTTGAATTTTTTTGATATAAAAAAAAATGTAGCCTATAAAAATGAAACATATTATACATGATAATGCCTTACCAATGACCTATATAGTGCATTACTACTTCTTCCTTTCCGGACTAAATCAGGCACTTTCACTTTAAAACCAGTCCACTTCTATATCATCAAATCCAGACTTCCTTGTTAAAACCTGTCCAGAACCTCCACAGTGCTTGCATGCAAAATTGGCTACAGGGGGCATTTCTATAACAAGTTGCTTAAAATTTGCCTTAAAGTATATCATTAAGCTCAAATGCACATGTTCTGACTTTGTTACCCAGCCTCTGTAATTACTATGGCACTAGTTTCTGAGTTCTGGAGGCCGTTTTATTATACTACCAAAAGCCTGTGCTGCTCTCTTGGGAGCAAGGCCTCTTAACAAAAGGTCATTTTCTATCACAGATTTCTATCACTCTTGAAAATATCCACTTCCATTAATTTTCCAAATCCTGTTGTTAGTCAACTTCTTTCCAACTTTTATGATGAGTAAATTTGTTCTTTTTTTGTTCTTCTATTTCATTTCTATGTACTGTAAAGGCAGTCACACTTTACACAATATGCACTTGTTCATACGTCCATGCTTCTGTAAATTAGTGCTTGCTTGAGTCAGAAAAACATAAGAATTCTTCACACACCTTTTGTGTGCAGAAAATGAGCTATTTGTTAAGTCTGGATACAATTTAATGTTAACAAACATACATCTGGCCCAGCTTTGTGCACTTTTTCAAATATCTTGCTATAAGATCGGATCATATCATAATTTGTGTTTTAAATCTAGCATAATCTTTTGTATGACCTAGACCTTAGTATTTGAAGTGTGGAAAAACCGGCAACATTAAATAGGCTTCTGAAAATGTGTCAGTAAACCCTATTCAAAACCACCTCTTCCTGTTTAATTCATTAAACTATTACAGCCTAACAGTTTTGCTCTTATTGCAAATAATTCTAAAAAAAAGATGCCTTTAATATTAAAAACTATCTAACTAAATAAATAAGTATCAAAATATTATTTGAAATAAATAAGCGAATGAAGTGCTTGAATTAATATATTGATATTAGTGATATAATTAGTCAATGGGGTATATTTACTAAGCGGTGAGATTGCAGTGAGATTGAAAAGTGGAGATGTTGCCCATAGCATTCCAGCTCTCAGTTTCGTTTTGCACACTGGAGAATGTGAACTCAAATCTGCAATCTCACTTAGTAAATATACCCAAATATTGTTAACAAATATTCATAAAATCATAACAAATTATAATGTAGTTCCCATAACAAACTAAAATGTGTTCCTTCCAATTAATTGTATTACTAGTTTGCACAATTTCTCCAATTATACATCTTTTGTCTTTTTTTTAATTACCTTTCTTTTTCTATAGAAGATGATAGTGATAAATATGGTATATATTTGTATTTGAAGGTCTGAAAAATATAAATGATCACTAGACATTTTACACATTTGTACTTACAGAATTAGTAAATATTCATTTCACCAACCTGTTTTATTCTCTGAACCATCACAATGTGTCTAGTGTATTTATAGAGAAAACATATGTTACTACAGATTAAATGGCTGTCCTTTTTAACCTATATTTTTCCGGCAGCAATCAGTAATGTGTACATAGAGGGGATTCATTAGTGTGACAGGAAACTAGTAGTTTATTCCTTTGTAAGTTAATTACTTCAGTATGTTTTACACAATAATCATTGGCTGATAGTTAAACAACCTAATTTACAGAGATGGTAAATTGAAATGTATCTCTGACTGCTCACTGAATAGTACATTTTATATATTATAGAAAAAAAGACAAAATGTATTAAACATTTTAAGAAATCTTTAGCAATAAAACTAAATACAAATATTATGAGAAACTTTCATGTAAAAATCACGGCACTAAGTGATTGTTTCAACCCTATAGAGAATGACTCTATGAACCTTTAAAATATAAGATATCACTATATTATTTTCTTAGAGTAATCCAGATTCAGGGCAACCTGAAACACCCTGAAGGCCACATGTATGGCCTTTCCATTTACCTTTAATCGAAAAACAGTAAAACAGAGCAGAATGGAGACAGTGTATTGAGAGAACATGGGGAGAAGGTACAGAGCAGAATGGAGACAGTGTGATGAGAGAACACGGGGAGAAGGTACAGAGCAGATTGGAGACAACGTGATGAGAGAACATGGGGAGAAGGTACAGAGCACAATGGAGACAATGTGATGAGAGAACATGGGGAGAAGGTACAGAGCAGAATGGAGGCAGCGTGATGAGAGAGCTGAATGGAGACAACGTGATGAGAGAACATTGGGAGAAAGTACAGAGCAGAATGGAGACAACGTGATGAGAGAACATGGGGAGAAGGTACAGAGCACAATGGAGACAACGTGATGAGAGAACATGGGGAGAAGGTACAGAGCACAATGGAGACAATGTGATGAGAGAACATGGGGTGAAGGTACAGAGCACAATGGAGACAGCGTGATGAGAGAACATGGGGAGAAGGTACAGAGCAGAATGGAGACAACGTGATGAGAGAACATGGGGAGAAGGTACAGAGCAGAATGGAG
>JABWIB010000069.1:87635-107844 GCA_016617825.1 Platyplectrum ornatum | reverse complement strand
TGATGAGAGAACATGGGGAGAAGGTACAGAGCAGAATGGAGACAACATGATGAGAGAACATGGGGAGAAGGTACAGAGCAGAATGGAGGCAACGTGATGAGAGAACATGGGGAGAAGGTACAGAGCTGTGAGGTCCTATGATGGTCAGCGAGATTATTACAGACTTTATAGAACTTCGCAAGTCGAAGACACTGCACATGCGCAGTAAAACAATTAAGGGGTAGCACTGTGTTACTGCACAAGTTCTGGGACTTTGACTCCCTGTCCTTAAATGATTTTCTCAACCGTTTTTTCTTTTTCTTATTTAAATGCGCTGAAATAATATTTCAGTGCTCTCCCCACATGTATCATCTATTTTGAAAAGGGGAAGATCGACTGATTAGAGATCAATGGGGGATCACTGGTATTTTAACAATAATGTCATACTGGAATGGAATGATAAATTCCGCTCCAAGAGTTAGTAATTATAAGAAAGTGTCAGTCCTTATTGAGAGGATAAGGACCGGTAATGGGAAGTGGCATTTACATGAACTGCCATGGAAACAGAAGTTTTCCATAGCAAGTTTCAACAATTGGCTGCGGTATTGGTATTACATTGTCCAGTACAGACATGCCAAAGGACTGCATACCAAGCTGACACTTTAAATTAGGAGTTGGAATATTTAAGGTAAGATATGGATCTTGGAAGTCTATGTATGCGAAAGCAGTAGTTAGTAATATGTTTACACAGATTCCAGTGGGGTTCTTTGGATCTAGTCCATTGTAGGAAGTGGATGAGTGAATATTGTATTGGGTTGAATATGGGGATATGACTTTAGAGACCATGGGGCTGAGCATTAGTGGAGAACATGGAGGAGAAGGTACTAGACAACATGTGGTGAAGAATACATTAATACTATGGGCAGTAGGTTGCTTAGAGCAGAGCCGGACCCACCACAGGGCGACCAGAGCGGTCCCCCAGAGGATCCACACACCACATATGAAAACCTGGCAAAACCTGCCCCTGTACAGTCATTAGCAGTGTAACTGGAACAGGTGCTATGGGAGCCAACAGCAAGGGGAGCTTGGGCCATCATATAAATAAACTTGCAGATTGTTATTTTTTGCTACTGTTCTGTCTAAGTAGGTGAGCAGATAAGTGATGTGTGAGAGTTCAGCTTTCAGACCACATCAAAGTGACGTCTACCAAACAGACAACTATACGCTGCACTGTGTACAAACAAAGACATAACCCTTCACAAAATGAGACCAAGAGCAAGGTATGGGGTTCCTATAATACTTAGATAGAGCAGTGCATGATTCAATAGATCTTGGGAAAAGCACATGGCAACTTGTATCTTGCCACTTCGAAGCGTATTATCTATTTAGTGCATTAGTAATCTTGGAAGTTACATTTATTACAATATTTATCTTAGGTAGGTAGATCAGCTTATTATGCAGGTAGAGAAGTACTCCATCAAATGATGTAAGCTATATACAATATACAATCACTTATACTTGGATACAGGCAGGCCATTTAGTAGTAATGCTATTTATATATTTCAAGACCCATTTGATGATTTAGCTAAAACATTTGGATTTTCTACTTTCTTATTTTTGTGTATATTGGTTTTACAATTTGCACAGTTCTATTAAATATAAAGTTTATTTTCTTTTTTTCTTGATTATTTAATTGTAATACTAAACCAGACATTTAAAATATATTAAAATATTTACTTCTCTCCTCTTCTTCTCAACAGCAATCACATCAAATTATTATTATTTTTGCTTTAGAGTTGTCATTGTAAGTAATACATCATATGTCTGAGTTCTTATTCTTATATTTGCTCTATGTTTACATTTTCTCATTGAGTTTGGTTATATTTCCTAATTTTAGTGAAATGTTTAATTGACCCTAATATATTTAATTGCATATGTTGTTATTGTTCGTTTACACCAAAAAGGGCTACAATCTTTAAATTATCTGTTCAAAGAAACCTTATTTCCAACTCATAGAAATATAGACACTCTCAAATCCCATGGCTATAGCAGTATTCAGGATAGAGAACATAATCAGAAATGACAAGCACAGCAGTAAGTAATGTTTTAATTGTATTATGGTTTGAGATAGTTGGTTTACATGTATTCTAAGGGCATGAAAAATTATACTTTTAAATAAAATAAAAATAATCTTAGCACTTCATTTAGTAATAATAGCTATATTTAATTATTTCTTTTTCATATGTACTCAGGGCATGTAAGGACACTGACTGCCCAGTAGTTCTTCCCATTTAGTCTCCAGGAGGATATGTAAAATGTCAAAATATGACCACCAGGTTGAAATGAATATTGTCTTTAAGCTACTATATATTCATCATTCCGTTATGACATCTAGAAAGTGCCTGGCAGGCACTTACATTTCCTTCATGCCATGGGGATATTATGTCACATTATATTATTTTATCTTATTCATAAATCAATGTGCTTGCTTATACTAATATATTACTATTGCTTAAAAATGCTTATGTTTGTTAAGACAGTTTTACATCAAAGGAGTATATTTACTAAGCGGTGAGATTTGATTTGAGTTTCTCTCTCTCTCTCTCTCTCAAGTGTCTCTGCTGCTAGATTTGGGTTTTATTTGAAAGTCAGATCACAGTAAGTTTATATTATATTCAACTTATTCTCAGCTTCAGTTATGTTTTACAGGGAATATACTGTATATACTCGAGTATAAGCCTAGTTTTTCAGCACATTTTTTTGTGCTGAAAGTGCAACCCTCGGCTTATACTCGAGTCGTTGTCCTGTATGATGTTAATGTGTTATCCCAGTTTAAAATGAGGTGAAATTAAGGGCATCGGCTTATATTTGGGTCGGCTTATACTCGAGTATATACGGTATATAATGTTTAACATAAAATAAGAGCTATACTCTATTTCTCTTTTTTTCAAGTTTTAGACCTTGTTTGAAGTTTAATGTTTTGTAACTGAAAAGGAAAAAGGATATAACACTACTCCCAGTTCCAAGTAAGTATTTTAATAACTGGAATTTGTCTTGCATAAAATGTGTAATGTGGCCTTATGTTTTTTTTTGATGATTGTTTCTATGATCTCTAAAGTGCATGGTGGGAAAAATTTCAAAAAAGTTTAAAGAAAAACAACGATACCTTCATTGTGAGTTCTAAGTATTTTTTTGTTTGTACACACACACTATATATACAGTATATATATATATATATATATATATATATATATAGGTTGTACATCCAACATCTCCATTCTCAAATCTGTTATTTTAATATTGTTAACTACATTCTATTCAAAATAAAATTTTTGGTCATTAATACATAATATGGATATATATACTTAGCATGTTAATGCATTCAATGATAGTCAACACTATCACGCCTCTAGATATTATCACTGTGGTGGAGACTGGTCTTGGGGGAGTCCCTGAGAAATTTTTATATGGGGCCCACAAATTCCAGTAATGCCCCTAATTGTGGGCTATTTGGTTGTGTGATTACAGAATTAGTTACCTTACAGAATCACAGTTGGGACTCACTGTCTATGGTTGTAGAGGTGAAAGATGAAAACCAGGTTCAATAAAATTTAGAACAACAGAGATGTCACAGGTTCTGTAAATATTCAGTGTACAGAAAATAGCACATGGATGTAAATAGATATTTAGTTATTTACATCCATGTTATTTGTCTTCTTATTATAGTTAGCAGCATTTCCTACTTCAATTACATTTCATTCATTTTTTTTCCAAAAATGTTTTATTGATCAAGTTTTTTTTAGTTTTTTAATAGACAAAAGCTTTTGATAATAAAGCTGAAGAGATGGCCTAAAAATGGTGGGATTGGAGAAGTGGGTGCATAGCCCATATCAAATTCAAGCTCTCAGTTTTATTTTACATACAATTCATGCAACAATATTGAAATAAAGATAAGCAAGAAAAAAAATTACAGGAATTAGCCATGCGGATGTCCCCATACATAACCTCAAATGTACCGGACTTGGCACACGTTAGGGGACTTACATATGCTAATTGCAAAAGTCTCCTAACAGACTTCAATCAGGATCTTGTCCATACAGTATATAAATACTCTGGTTTTCATCAAGTCACATTCTGACATGACTTTGCACTTGTTCATAAAATACATCAGCAGACGTGTGAATGATACAGGTATTCTCAGCTAGTAATTTTTTTTTTTTTAAGAAAAAAACTAATGTTTCAAAATCAAATGAAACAAAATATATTCTAGCCTCTACAGTTTTGATATACTACAATACAGTTCAGCAAACAATTTAAAATGGAAAACAAAATGCATAAGGCAGTAAACATAAGGACAAACTGGGGAACGTGCAAACATTTGACTCTTCATTCGATTTGTAGTCACGTCCTCCTTGCCTTCAGACTAAACAACAGAATTAGTGGAATCCACCTTTATATGTCTATAGTAAACAGCAGGGACAATGCACTAGTGTGCCCTGATGAAAGAGTTTGCTTTGTTTGCAGTACCTGCACTTTCATTGGAAAACAATGGCAATAACAACAACTATGCAGCAGATGAAGTCATTTTTATTTACCAACATCTTTTTGCTATTGCACAATACTTTAACTGACAGATTTAGAAGCAAATATTGGCCTAGTCAGAGCTGCTAACAGATAACATTTTGCATGTGCAAAAAAAAAAAAGCAGAATGATGTCCGACTAAACATGTTAGAGGGATGTTAACAAGCAACAACAGCCATGCTTCACAACTTTCTTTGTACTTATTAAAATCTAAACAGTAAACAGTTTCTAATGATAAACTCTAATAATCAACATTCACATTTCCATGCATCAGTACACATCTGACACTTTTAGCACTTTTTCTAACAATATTATAAAAAGAATTGTTAGAAACCCTAACAAATATATGATAACACAATGAATTATTTTACCTTCATTAATTTATGTTACCATGCTGTTTAAAATTATACAGGACCTTTCCTTTTTCTTTATCAAGCCATTTTTTATTTATAATTAATGAAAAAGGATACTTTGATGAAAATTACATAACTGCATATGCATTGTTATGCCCTGGATCCAACTTCATTGCAACTTCTGTAACGTGTGTCCTCAGACGCCTTGCAACTGAAACAGACCCACCCCACCCCAGAGGTACTACTTAATCCAGAAGAACAGTGATAAAGGAAGCCCCCCCCCCCTCCAGTTCCAGGTGTGATGCTTGATCTAAAGAATTAGGATGGGTTTACTGGCGCTCCCTTTATCCAGACACAACTAGATAAAGAGACCATCAATAAGTGCACAAAAAATTGGCAATGGAAAAATTCAATAAAGTGTATATTCAGGTTTAGTTCATTCCAACCTTTATTTTTCAATTATTTCTCCCATCTCCTACCCCAATAATACTGTTTATGTCCTCCACTCCAACATATGCAAAAAACACAATATAGTGAAGAACGTTCTCTCAATTGGTCTTTTCAGAATGAACATATTTTTCTTTGGTGGATGCTCTCTTTCTTGTCTCTCATAGTGTCAAATACTTCACCAATAAACTGGTATGAACTCATAATTTCCTTCTTGTAACAGGGCTGGTTTTTGAGTCTCAGGTTCAGGCCCCCTTTGGCTTGTAGTTCTAGCAGGGTCGTGTATGAAGCTAGGAGACTTGATGTAATTCTTGTGCATGAGCAGCAGATGGATAATGAAATGCAGAGATCAGGGAAATAGAATTTATTCACAGGTAGTGAATCAATTGCAGACACAGAGACAAAATAAAAGAATAACAGTCCAAGTCCAGAGAGAATACGACTTTGTAGCAAAGGCTGTGATAACAGACTTGATATACAGCGAGTTCACACTGAATGCAGGTTGCAGCAGTAGCAATCAGATTCAAGCTCACTTTCTCCAGTATGTAAAATGAAACTGAGAGCTTGAATCTGATTGGTTGCTATGGACCAACATCCCCACTTTTCAATTCCCCTGCAAACTCCCCGCTTAGTGAATTTAGGCCCTTATCTTCTGCAGGATAGCTGGCCTGATCCCTTAGAGAGGGAAGGCTGGATAATTCAGTTGGTTGTGATTAAGCAAATTGCTGAGCAAATTGCTGAATAATTTTGGCAGGCAGTCTTGAGATCAGGGTGACATGCTATTTAAACTGCTGTCTCAACAGTACCTGTACAATTAGGATAGATAGGAATCTATCCTAATTGTACAGGTACTGTTGAGACAGCAGTTTAAATAGACTACCTCTTGCTGTGATTGGTTGCTGTGGTCAGGTGACTGGAGTGGTACACAATTGGAAAGCTGGAATCAGGTGACTGAGGGAAACATGGCTGCTCCTATGAACAGTTCTGGAATGTGTACCAATGCAGAGAGTTCATTGTGAACATTGAAAGCTTATTCTCATGTGCAGTCAGATGCAATTTTCTCAATGAATTCACAAATTATTTTCTTCTCTACATAAAATAGAACATATTATAGATTAAGTCTATTGTATCATACTACCTACACTTTTCGACAAGCAAGTCATTATTAATGTACTCTTTATTGTGTCATCTTAATGTGCATATAATCATCCTATTACATCTGTTGATAAACTATGGTCCAGATACTGGAAAACAAATTCCACCTTAACCAAGCCTGGGCTTCTGACACATTGTGAGTCCAGGATACTCTGCTGGTTGCCAGGGAATGGGGTTTTGGGAAACACCTGCCTGGTACCCTTCCCCAGGGTCCAGGACACTCATCTTGTTCACTAAGGTAAGAAAAAGGGCCTCTTTCTCTCTTTCTTTTAAAAGATATTTGTCATTTCAGTATCTCCTTTCTCTCGAGAGGGCAAAACTTGTTGTGTAGTGCCATTCTGTATGATCAGTTCCAGAATTAAATATAAGAAGAAATCAGGTAGAAAGTTACACCTAATGAGGGTGCCATTAGGCATTAGGTAAACAACAACAAAGTAAACATTGCACAATTTGCAATCAATTATCATTTTGTAATCAAATACAATTTATTAAGAATATATGCAAAACACATGAATGATACTTAGATTCGGTTATTGTTTAATATTCAGAAGGTATCCAGGAGCCCCTCTCTCGATACTTCTTGAGCAAGTCAGACATGCACTTCTGCAGTCAATCCTGTGGTGTGGGTGAGCTGACCTTGTGCTATAAATTACATTTACAATTTGTTATAGCATTGCATGATCATTGCATGAAGATAGCATTAATATCACTCTGTATATACATACCTGGATGTCTTACCACCCCAGAAATGTGTTGCTCTGCATGATTCCCAGAACATTTAGTTCTACATAATATTAATAAACATGTATGCATAGATGCACATACAAAAACAGGGCATCTGCCATAAAGCTGCCTTGTCACACTTATCTATTTTAGTACCAAATCATCCATGCAAATTCACATTACAATTCTACATTCTTGAATAGTTTGTTATGTTTGTTATTTTATTGCCGTTAAACGTAAGAAGTGCTATACACTGTTTAAGTAACAACATTTTCAAAATGCATATAAAGATAGATAAAAATGTAATCCATCTTACATGATCACATATCTTTAAATTAACAGCCAGATTGTATCTATTACAGTATTTTATTAATGTGCTTGAATTCATAATTAATATCACCTCATGACCATTGACCAGTTAATGATGATGATTAAAGGAATGATGTAATAGATCATGGTATCGTCTGAATCCAAGTGGCCAGATGGTGACATTAATTAAGATGTATTTTTAAATGTGAAGTTTAGGTTTGCTGTTAGTATTTATTTTGACTACTCAGAGTCATATGCTGCCAAATTCCACTAATGAGGCCATGACACTCACAGTCTGTCTATAACCACTCTGCACTATCTTTGTCGTTCTTTGACACTGTTGGGCTGATGATGACGACAACACATATAACACTCCTGTTGATGTTAGGCAATGTGCTGGAGGGATGATCTTTACTACACCCCTATCTAGGGGCAGGCACCCAGAGACGACCAGTTCCATTGTCTCTGGCATTTACACCCATGTTCACAGCAATGACACATATAGAAGAGGTGCAGTCACTATTAAAATAATCCCATGTGTATAGTACATCATATTCATCTTATTACATATATGCCATATGATACAATAAAACTAATTAAATACATTTTAAAAAGTATATAAAAAATAATATGAATAGGACTAAGATTTGGCAGCACCTCCCTCTCACCATGACCGGCAGGGTTAACTTAGTAAAAATGATATTACTTCCCAAATTTTTGTACCCTCTGCAACACTCCCCCAATTATATACTGGACTGCTTCTTCCGGACCCTCCAGGGCCACCTCTCATCACTGATCTGGGCTGGGGGCCGCTCTCGACTCCGCTTTTCCGTACTTCGGCGCAGTAGGGAGGAGGGTGGCCTCGCCTTCCCTGACCTCAGACTTTACTACCTGGCAGTCCAGTTGGTACAGGTGATACCTTGATACGCGTTTCGGGCGTGGCTCGCCCTTCCTCAGAATCAGGATGATTCTGAGGAAGGGCGAGGCACGCCCGAAACGCGTCAATCACTGGCAGTTGGGGGACCCTTACACCGAGCCTAGGACTACTACTGGTCACCGCTATTCAACATCGCTGAACCCGGGTTACTACAGCCATAGGGGTGACAGAGTGGCTGCCTATCGATTTCCATCTGCTCGGTATGGGCTATCTCTCTATACATTGATATGTGTATTTTAATGTATTAATTTCGATTTTGCTTCTTGTTGCATTTAATGTATATTATTTATGCTTTTTATATGCTTCTATTAAATTATTGATTTTATTTTGTTTCTATCTCCCCTTATCTCTTGTTATGAGGTATAATGGATCCGGCATGGATGGATTGATTGTGGAGACCAACTATATCCTTTAGTTAGATACTTGTATCTGTGTACATTTTAATATATATTCTCTTGGTTGTGGATATATTTTATCGTTATAATCTTAGCATCGTTTCATTCCTCCGGTGGGATAGGTGGCGCGCACAGAGTCCACGCACATATATATATTTTATTGTATTGCTCTTTTTAAGAAGGTGGGTAGACCTTCTTGGTTGTGTGGATTGTGAGCAGCTGCCGAGACCAGCGCAGAATAGGCCCCTTAGATATCCCAATTTGTTTCTTAATTACAAGTGATGTACCTTCTGGCCACGTGTCTATTGATTAACTGTGCCGACTCTTTCCCTGTATCAGAATGCTGTACATGTGTGAGACTGCTTTGTATAGTTCTGTTCTTACTGTTATTTTATCATGTATGTATTTTGAAAAACAATAAAAATGACTTGATTAAAAAAAAAAAGTAATATGAGTATCTACAAAGGCGGTTCTCTGCAAAGAATTATTGTCAGAAATGGTCTTAACATTGATAATTGTGATTTTTAGTACATTCATAAATCCAAATCATCCAATGCAAACTTTTTTCAATAACAGTTAATATTGTAGAACTATTTAAATGTTTGATACATTGTTCCAAATGATCTGTAATCATAACACTGGAAAAATGCAAATGAATCAGTCTTTAAAAAGTCATTAATAAATCTGCTTTCCCAAACTAAAATACCTTTAAATACAACTTGCAAAAATCTAAATAATAAATCAAGTATATAGAATGTGGAAATCACAAGACAAATAGATAATTTTAACCTATAAATTCGACCCTTTTTTATTTCCAAAATTATCAACTATATTTTTTGTTACATATTTGGAAAATACCTTCACGTGAAATATATTTTATATGGAAAATAGTTTCTTAATGTGTGTAAAACACTTGACAGGGAACCTTATCTGTGGGGAGTTTGTATGTTCCCCCCGTGTTTGTGTAGGTTTCCTCCAGGTGATCCGGTTTCCTCCCACATCCCAAAAACATACCGGCAATTTAATTGGCAGTTGTCTAAATTGTTCCTAGTCTATGTGTATGTGTAATTGTCCCAATGTATCAAATCCCAAATCTCCCTTAGAATGTAAGCTTGCGGGCAGGGCCCTCTTCCACACCCATTCTGTCTGTCTGTATTACCCATTTTACGGCGCTGGCGACACTTTGTAGTGCCTAATAAATAAGTGTTAATAATAATAATCCAGTACTAAAAAACAGCAAATATTGCCAACTGAAGATGTAAATCAATTTTATGTATTGTTAAATGTTGTCTGCAAGGGTATAAATAACACAGATACTGCAGAATCAGCATATAATACATAGTATTGTCTTAGTTTTCAGAAGTTCCCTATTTAAAAAGATCAACAATGTCCTGATCTATAGAGAATACCTTTGTGTGTACTGACATACAATCTTAGAACTATTCCCATTTATATAGCTGTGTAGTGCCACCTTGTGGATGAGTATGTAAATTGCATCAAAGATTTATGGGTAATATTTTTTAACTATCTTCAAAAAAGTAGACACCATTGTGTACAGGGGCATTGTGCAGCTGACTGGGACTTTTAACAACATAACTTCCCAATGTATATATTAGATGTTAATTAATGCACTGACAATAGAATTTTAATAATGTTACATATTTTGTGTAAATAGCTTGTAAAAACATCCTGTAATATCCATTCTTACAATTTCCTGGATAATTATCTGTTTTATTATTGTTTACTTTATTTTTATTGTATGCCATATAAATATTGGATACCACTTAGGGGGGAAATTCACAAAACTCGAGTTTGGGCAACCGCGAGGTTACAAGTACGCAGGCGCGAGGTCACCGCGTCTACATTCAACAACATGCAGACGCGGTGACCTCGCGCCTGCGTACTTGTAACCTCGCGGCTGCGATAAACTCGCAGCCGCGGGTTGCCCAAACTCGAGTTTTGTGAATTTCCCCCTTAGTGTTTTTTTAAATAAATATCTTAACGTTTATCTAAATAGAAATATAAGGTATTGCCCATAATGACCAATGAGATTTCAGCTATCATTTAGTAAGTACATTCTAGAAAATTATAGCTAGAATCAGATTGATTGCTCTAAGCAACATATCTACAGTACTTTCTCTTTACATACAACCTGGGTACCACCAGAGTCATCCATAAGTCATATTTGTACCAGTTAATATGATTTCCTTTACTCCTTCATAGCATAACTTCATAAGCTTTAAAGCAAACACAGTTATTCACAGAAATAAATAAGGGAGGACGATTGCTATGGAAGAGTAAAGGAAATCTATTATTAAACATGTACTAATATATGAATTTTCCATTGCCTCCTCCTATAGCAGTCTAAACAAATTGGAAATACCCAAGCAGTATATACAATAAGTATACACAATAAACAACTGAACTTAACACCCTTCTCCCAAATCTAATTCTGTGAAAGGGTGTACAGAGGCTCAGCCTTGCACAATTCCTGAGCAGAGGCCTCTACTTTGTCTGCCCATGAGGCTGCGATTGCAGTTGTGTGTCATTACTAGCAAGGGAGAATCTTTATTCTTCAGTTTATAAGCTTCCTGGATGCAGAGTCAAATATACCTATGTGGGTTTGAGGCCTATTGTCCTGCCACATGTAACCTATCCTGGCTGGTTTGTACTGGGGTTGCCAAAGGGACTTACCCCCTGATGACTTGATTATTATTTGGTCCAATTGATGACCAAAAAGGTAACCTCCCTGAAATGGAAAGATAGAAGTTTCAACTTTTAGATTTAGAATGCGGATCTATGCGCCACTCCTGCACCAGCCCCACTGCAGCCAGACGCACCAAGTCAGATGAATTCTACCACAACTAACATATCGTAAAGATGTCATCATATTTATCTCCCTCTAGAATATGTGATTCTAAACCTTGACACCACCCTCTAAGATCTCTGGATGCAATAGCCACTGCTGCCACTGGTTTTATTGCGGCCCCTACAATTAGAGTTGGCTTTTTAAGGCCCATTTCTATAAATTAAATTCAGGAGGTTGCTAACCAAATCAGGGTTGAAACCAGCTTCAATTTGGGAGGCTGCTGACTCCTTCTCTGAATGTATAGATCTCTCTAATTCCACTGAATATGCCTCCTGCTCTGACTAGAGAATGCTCACTTGGCACAGATTGGGGTGGAACTTTTCCAATTAACTGTATGTCACAAAGTGCAAACAGCCACATGCTCTTTTTAGGTTTAAACATGTTTTAGATTTTAAAAAGGTTTTAGATTTTACACTTACCCACTCATCTTCTGCCGGCCACAGAAACCACAAAGCCTTCCCTCCCTGGAGGGCTGGGGACGAAGCTTAGAAATGGGACAGAGGCCAAACGCTGCAACAGTGGGCAGCTAGGAACAGATAAGAACCCTGGAGGGGTAGTCCTAAGCTGCAGCACCTTCACCACCTAGAAGGAAAGAAAGTAGACACTGGAAGGGGCTTTCTACTACCATTATGTCTTCTTTCTATCCTGTACCACCTGTGAAGGAAGGTCTAAACCCATTTGTTTAGGCTGCTATAGGAGGAGGCAAAAAAATTAGGATATTCTGAAATTTGCATTTTATGTGTAAGTATTTAAAATAGTGTATCTATGATAGTAAATACTAATACTATTAAAAATTATGATTTTATGTAGCTAATGATTCACCTCTGTGATAACTTATTATATTTCTGGGACTAGAACATTCCCTGTGATTTATCTACTCACCCCTGGAAGCTTCTGGTAGCACATTTTTTGAGTTGGTAGTGCTGTAGGCAGGTTCATTTTAGAGCATTGTAGACTGTGGGAAAAGCAATGACCAGGGACCCCCTACCCACTCATTCACGAGAATAAAATGTAAATGGTCAATAATATTAGACCTTTACTAGAAAAATCATTTAACAAATTGTCTTTCTTATTTGAAATTAATTACTTTAAAATATAATAAAGTGAATAGTACACAGTGTATCCTCCTTAATTAAACTTCATCACATTGTGTCCACCTTAATCACACTGCTGACCCTTTTTCTTTAAAGAATAAAAAATCTGCAACGCGTTTCGTGCTGTACACACTTTTTCAAGCAGCGAGTAGATATTTTCTAAATACCAAGCTCATATATGAAACATCTACTGAAGTAAGCAATTATATGACTTATTGAAAAGAGTCACTAACCGGAAGTGTCAGAGGGAACGCCCGAGCAACATCAAGGGAGGACGGATCGAGGACAGGACGGCACACCGAGGTGGACCGGCGTCTGCCCAAACATTTATCCCCCCCTGGACGGATAACCCATCCAACGGGAGCTGTTACCTCCACTCTGGCATATTTTGTGGGTTTTACATCGTCTCCGGAGTGACAACAGTTGATAAGTACCACTGTTTATACTAATCTCAAATAGCTGGTATATTTGAACATAACAAGGAAAGATTGATTCTTATCACTTTGCTGGCTGGAAAAATTCTATCCAAATATATCATCACATATGGTAGCCCGTGACTTGATTTTATATCTATGTGGTCTCTCACACTGTGATTGTATATATATGGTTTTGAATATTCATTTTATTATGTTTGCATAAAGTAAAGGTTTTTAGTATTTACCACTTGCTTGAGTGTATTTTATGTATCGGCCATATCACAATATAGTATAATTTTTCAATATATTAGGATATCTAGCGCTGTATCTATATTTAGTAGTTTCATATATATTTTTTGGGGGAGTCTACCTAACTCCCATCGATACAGCAGCTGATTTTTCTCAGTTCGTTCTGAATATGGAATATTAATAACACGGTTATCGAAGTGTGGTTTTTTTGAGCGCAGAGACGGGTCCGTCACAGGTGTCCCGTCATTTTTATGTTTTAAGAACAGGGTAGTACACTACAATGTATACAGAAAATTTGGTTATGAACACAAAGTGAATGCACCTAAACAATACAAAATAAAAAAATGTATTTTTAAAAATATAAACAGTTTTTATTACAGTTTTTATTACATATACATATAACATATTTTACTCCTGTACAATACTGCTGTGACTTTTTAGTATAATAAAGTATAACATTGTGGGCTTAGTCATGACCTATGACTGGTGTGAATGTTTTAATGTAAATTATGCTTATTTCCAGTGACTTTGTCACTGGATTGATTGCACTTTCTTAGACATGCACTTCAAGTATGTAACATCCACAGGTAAGTGGAGATAAAAAAACATATATATAAAAAGGAACTGTTGGATGAGACAGGGCCGATGCTAATAGAACACATTAATTTATGCAGCCCAGAAACTGGATGAGACCAAGATGTAAAAGGCTCAAAATACCTTCTCACCTGCTCATAAGCCTCAGGATCTTTGTGTACCTCCTGATCAGATGGAGGCCGGTCCAAGCGCATCAAAGAATTCATACATGTGCAGGCACTGCTGGAAGTGAATGAATTAATTAATCTGCACCCCTCACATTTCAGTATCGATTTGCTCAGCTCTACACTTGCACCTAAAAAAAAGGTGGATTAGGCCCACAATGTTAAAAAAATTTCACTGTTAACACATAGTGCATCCAATGTTCAAGTCAATAATCATCTGTAAAGCATGTTTACCACCAAGCATCCATTGGTGAAAGAGATTGCTACATTGCAGCAGTCCCAAAGTAGATCAGTACAATAATTTCATATTCTTTAAATCTCCACTAGCCTAAATGGCTAAATCACACAGTAATCACCTAACTGCTTAGTAAATTTACCCCCTGTATAACAGGTTGACCATCCCTGGACTAGACTAAAAATAATACATAAGAGAAAATAATGGGTAAGAGAAAAAAAAGATCTTTACTGACCTATAAACAATGTATAATGAGATTGTAAGCATAAAACAAAATTCTATTCCATTCTAGAAGTCTTTTTGATGAAGGTGTTTGATGGGGCAAGATGCGCACAGTGTGCATGCAACACTTGAGGAAATATATGCAAGAATTGAGGAAGACTTGGTTTCAACATCTTGAATTTTGTCTGTTCCCATGTGTGTGTGTGAGGATAAAGCAGTAAAATTAAGGTAGGGCACTGCTATCAACCCAGCAAGTGAGAGTTAGTATAGAGCAGGGATCTGGCATCTGCATGTGCAGCTGGATCAGGTCCTTTATCTAGTACAGTGTACGAGAATAATAAAATGTCATATTTACAACAACAGAAGAGGAATTCACAACTTTCAGGTATTGATGTATCATACAAAGGCTTTGTCTTCAATAAAAATTCTGCCCACACACAAACGAGCACATGTACAAACCACATCCTGAGAGCTTGTTTACAGAACACAACAAACAATTATTTTCAACACACCTTCTCTTAGTCATATATTTGCTCCGTAGCTTAGACTTATAAATAGACGGCATACAAAAGCTTCCCATGTGCAACAGCCACAGCAGTCAGGTCTCCAAGCACAAGTTAAAACATTGAAGAGTTTTGCAGGACTAGAATTTAAATTTATAAAGTGTCAACGTGTTTTATAATATTTTGTTGCCATTTATTTTTTTAAATATATATAATCCAATCTATATAAATAACATTACTGGTAAGTTAACAGATCTATATAAACATGTATGTAGATTTGATGTATTTTTATCTTTTCAACTTCCCTAAACACCAGCCTCAAATTTTCCTTCTTATGACTGTACATTATACTAACAAAACCTTACAGTTAACAAAGTGTTCAGATATATGACAGAAATGTAGAAAATATGGATTGTTATTATTAATATGAATTCTTTATTTTTAATCAGTCAATGGGTTGATTCAAAGTTTGAGAGTAAACCAGTTGTAAGTATATACCTGAGCAAACCATGGTGAACTGTGAGGAAAGTTCAGAGATGAAGGCCTAAATTTACTAAGTGGTGCGATTGCAGTGAGATTGAAAAGTGGGGATGTTGCCCATAGCAACCAATCAGATTCGAGCTCACATTCTACAGTGTGTAAAATGAAACTGAGAGCTTGAATCTGATTGGTTGCTATGGGCAACATCCCACCTTTCAATCTCACTTCTATCTCATTGCTTAGTAAATGTAGGCCAAAGTCTCCTAGCTCATGTCTAATTTACAGAATACTCCTTTCCTCCTTTCTTTCATTGGGGATTGTTATAAATAAATTTTCCTTGGCTAGACTTCTGTACTGGAAGTGTTTACAATGAAAGAGAAGGATAGGTCAGATTGCAACTTTCTTTTAACTTTCCCAAGTAGCACATGACCACTCAACCATCTACCCCCACTGTTTCCACCATCTCCAACAAAACTCCTACCCCTGATCCCAATGTCCCCCCCTGTGATTTAGCAGGCCTAGTATTAATCCCCAACAAACTCCATCTTTTGTAGTATCTCGCCCCTAGCCCTTCCAGTTTATCTAATTCCCCTTTCCCTGGAAATGATTCTCATGCAGATCCAGGTTGCCTTGCAACTTAAAACAACCTTACAAAATGTACAAATGAAAAGTTAGAAATGTAAAACACACATTTGTAATGGGGGGATTTTTGTTCGTTTTTGCGATTTGCTGGTTTGAAATTTATATTTCTGAAAATCCCAAAGCCAACAGTAAAATAGTGGCTGTCTGATTTTCAAAAGTAACTATTTTGACTTTTATACAGTTTTATTACACAAATACAGATAATTCAAAATATAAAACCAGAAACACTAATAATTGCCTGAGCAGACCTAAATTATTAGTTTGACTCTGCAACAATACTAAGGCGAGAACCTGGATCTCATTACTGAATAAAATCTGTATGGTTTTTTGTAAACAAATTTAGTCTAGTGAATTATTATAATTATTTATATTTGTGATTAAGGTACCCATCTTGCCCCGCCTGTTGTATCTTAGGGTGGAACTAAGCCCGGGCGGGGTCATGGGAGAATTAGACAGCATTCAATAAGTTCACCTTTGACACTCCCCTAGTCTTCATAAAAATCGCTAGGCCAGGTATGGACAAATGGACTAGCTGACTGCTTGTGTAAAGTACTACTCCCACAGAGAAAAGAAATCCAATACAGACACAATCTGGCTCAACCAAAATGGGCTTAGCTTCCAGAATTTTGTGCCCCTACAGCTCCAAATTGGGGAATGGTCCGACATACCTCTAGGTAAATAGTCAGTGCAGGACACTTGTGTTGTTAAATTCTCAGACGTTAAAAAGAGGTAAATGCGGGAGAATGTGCGATACGTAGCTGAAATTGTTTCAGTCGAGGCATCCACAAGATCAGATCATTTCAGCTATAAATAGGTAACTTCTGTAGTCAGGGTGTCCAGAGGCTAGTGATATCCTCAACTGCAGAAATGCACCAATGTTATCCGCTCATAATAGTGACAGATCTTTATCCTACCAGTTTTAACACTCATTACATTCATAACATGGGTATGTTGCCCATTAGCAACCAATCAGATTCCATGTCACATTCTCTCCTCTAGCCTACTCTATGAATGTAAATTTATAATTATAGCGCTGAAATTAAATGGAAAAGATAAGCATATTGTAGCTTTACCATTTCTATAAATGGCCTGGTCAGTTGTAAATTTCTACTACTTCTCATCTCCTGTCTATCTTCGATTGCACTTTTTTCTGTTCATTTGTTAATTAATGTAAAACTGGGTTACATGAATTATGGACATACTTGTTAATGTGCATGTTAATGTGCAGTACAATCAATCCAGGTGCAGACTACAGGAAATTCTTAACTAGGAAAATAAATGTCATTAATTCAGTGAATTAAATCAGTCTGCATTAATTACTTGAAGCATGTTGTTTTCAAAGTGCTAGTGGATATGTGAGCTTGTTACGCGTTCATTTGCATATCAGTCTCTGGAGAACATAGTTCATCAACAGTAAGCTTGGTTTGTTCCTAGCAGCAGTGATATGATTAAATGCATGCTTTCAACTACTCTTATTATACAAAACTACTTTCCATCTTCTGTGAAACTTATCATAAACAATGAATCACCCGAGTATACATTTACTTTCTACAAATCATTTTTAAGTCTATTTTGCATGTTAGCACATCTGTACAGCCCATGCTCAAGAACACACTTCAATAATTGTGCCTTTTGTTTTTTTGCAAGACCTTTGTTTCATGGAGTGAGCAGGTGTGGACAAGCATTAGATTAGTTAGAATGAGTGCACAATTTAGTTTTATATTTGGATTCAGCCGCTGTGTGTATTCTGTAAGCCCAGGTTGCATATGGCTGGGCCAATGCAGTTACAATCCAGTCATGTTGTGACACCCCTGGGCGTACCCCTGTAAAGTACACTACTTTGGAATACATGTTGCAGACCCTCCAACATGACCCATTCCACCAGGTACAAAATACTCTGTTCTGGAACTTCCAGCAATCAGTTACTATGGTAACCACCATTGTTAAATTACTCAGACATCAGTTAGTTCGTTATAACCAGGTGAGTGACAGCTGAAAGCCCAGCGGAGCGGAGTATTATGTACCTGGTGGAATGGGTCATGTTGGAGGGTCTGATATTGGCTCCATTGTGACTTAAATGTGTATTTGGGGGATTCATTCCTGTTCGGGGATCGTGAATTAAAGACAGCTTTTTGGTTGGCAGAAGCATTACTGGGTTGTTGCTAGGCAACAGTGGCATGAGGGAGATTGTTATTAACTGACATTTCGTGGGTCTGTGGTAGTCAGCTGAGGGAAGTGGAGCAGTGCAGATCTGTGCGCTGACATAGTGTTACAGAAAAGGGCAGTTTTATTTACAAATTTGTGTAGAAAAGGGAAGTGAGGTGAATTAGTGTTAAGCCAGTAGAAGTGAAGTGGAAATAGGGATTTAGATACACAGTAGTGATAAGAGACAGTGCTCAAGGAAACATTGAAGCTTGAAGCATCATGGACGTCCAGCAGCCACGAAATACATCCAGGATTTACAGGCTGTTTACACCTGTTTATTTATTCATACAACATGGCACTGTCATTATTACTAAGGAGAATACCAGGTTACTCTGCCTTTGGGTGAAAGCTACTCAGATGGATCTTATAACATTTTAATTCATGAGGTCCACCATTCCTACCCACCCCAGCTGCAACTAAAAGGGTGACTTTAAATGAATTAACAGAGGTACCCCTGGTGGGCTGTAGTTGGGTACTGCATTTGGGAATAGGTTTAATGTGTTTTGTAAATAAGTTAAAATAAGCAACATACTAAAGTAAGTGTGATGTAAGTGTAAATATAATGTAAGTGTGATGTAAGTGTGAATATTATCTTGATACACTGTTTATCTTTATTACTATAGCTGGCCACACACTATAAGATAAATTGTTCCAATCAAAAGGTTTTTTCAAGAGTGGGCAAAACCATGTTGAATTGCAGGGGAGGTAAATTGAATTAATTGCAATCAGTATTACAGGTGAGAGATGATGTTTCCAGCACAAGTCTAATAACAGTGTAACAGTAACGCTGCTCAGTATCTGTGTGCAACATGCAACAATAAAGCCCCCCCCCCTCTGTAATTCAACATGGTTTTACCCACTCTTGAAAAAATCGTTTGATTGGAACAATTTATCTTATTGTGTGTGGCCAGCTTAACAAACAGTATAAAAAAATATTGATAGATAAAATAGTTTATGTTGTGCCTGACCAATTTACTTATGTGACTACTCTAGCTGATGTACATTAAAGCTAATGTTGAATGTATTCTTTCCATGCATGTCATTTCTATCTTACAACCCTATTCTATAAATAATAGAAAAGAACCTGCCCTTACAACAGGTATCACATATAACTACTAAATAATTGCCATTTCTGTGGGAATGTTACAATGTCAGAAGCTTGCAGGACTGGCCCAGGCACCTGTGGCAGAGTGAGGTACAGCCACATGGGTGAAAGAGTTAAATCTGGAGGAGTCTGGAGGAAACGCCACCCTTCCTCATCAGGAGGTAGGCCGTTGTGTTTATATTTAAAACCCCCCTCAGACCTAAAATTAGAGACTAGAAATTTTTGCTCCCAAGGTGGAAGGTGAAGCTTGACACCTTACTGGTTATGCTGTACACCTTTGAGTGTTCTGCCTTACATAGTAACATAGTAGTTGAGATTGAAAAAAGACGTCAGTCCATCAAGTTCAACCTATGGGATCTCCTGCGATCCTAAATTTTATCACTGAAATTAATCCAGTTTAACTATACGAGAGCACCCTCCTGATTTAGATACTAAATAACTTACCAGTCATAACCCTGAATACCCTTTACCTCTAAAAATTTGTCTAACCCCCTCTTGAATTCATCTATTGATTTTGCCATCACAACCTTCTCAGGCAATAAATTCCATAT
>JABWIB010000069.1:67966-82972 GCA_016617825.1 Platyplectrum ornatum | reverse complement strand
TCAGCATCCCCTGGGTCAGGAACATTTAGACCCACATACGGTCTTGGAAAGTGGAAAACTGCCGCTTGAGTCCCAGAAAGGTACATCGTTTTATCGGAGGGACGGGGACTCGCGGCAGCGACTCACACATGGTGTTTGAGTCCGACCTACGATCATCGCCACTTGCCTTCTGAGCCGCGTTTTCATCTACCAGCCAACTCCACAATTACAGCTTATGGTGAATATAGAGAAATCCCCAATACATACGTAGGAGCTGTTTTTTTCTATTCATCTCAACATCTATCCAAGTATTCATCTGTGGTAACTATTATCTTATTATCACCCTATATTGGCAAACTNCTGGACTTTTTATTTTATTTGTTTTGACTATTTTATAGAGGGATACCATATATATCTATACTGTTAACAACAATTGGTATGATCTTGTGATTAGGTTTTTATGATATATTATGAAATGGTGTATTATTAAAATATGATTTGAATCCATAGCGCTCCATTTAGTCGTTTCTGTTGTTGGTACATGAAGTGTGTGCACCACCCAATACCCACTTGCACTCTCAGTAAATTTTAATGCAGATGACAGGCAGAAGATACAGTGATAATGCCTGAATGGATGTTCTATACGACCAACCAAATTCATGTCTTAAATAATAAATGAACCCAAGTAGGGCTGCAGGTGCATAAACAGCAGGCAGGCACGACTTGCTGGCACCTGGCATTCAGAGGGTTAAAATGTTTAGGGGTGGGCTGCTTAGGGGCTTAGGTGATTTATTGGTTAATTAAAGAAGGGGTGGGGTGGGAAGTTATATAAGTATCAATTGGGGTCATAAGGGCAGCCTCTTGTTCTTTACTTTCACCCACCCACCCNCCCCTTTTTGTGTGTGTTGTTTGTCATATTAACTTTTTCTTTTTAGACGGAACATGGTGGGACGGTAGCAGAGAGGGGGGTCAGGAGATGCATGGTATGGCGCAAGCGGGTAACCATGTGATGGTTGGAAGGTTTGGCCAGTCCGAGAGCAGCACAACCCGGAGGGCGGTTGGTGTCCGGTAGGTGACCACCTTCATAGCGGTTGAGTGCTGCCGTAGGGCCGGGTGTAAGGTGGAGAGGTCAAGGCGGGGTGACCTCTCGGTAAGTGGTTGCTGCTGACCCCCTTCCGGTTTAATCTGCTATTGGGCCACCTAGTTCATAATAATGAATTCTGGTTAGGTTGATCATTAGTTTAAAACATTTAATTCGGCCCATTTAATTAATAAGCCCACTTAAATAAATACATGTTCCCTTTGTTTAAATCCAGCTATTGTTGTCAGTGTGTTTATTTCATAGNTAGAANTTGTAAGTNTGNNNGGCTGCCTGGTGACAGTGGGAGTGCTATGCCGTTTGCTGTTTAAAGCAAGTCAATACCAGATATCACATAAATGTTAAACGCCCCTTAGGGTGGTCACCAGCGAGGTCACCATTTACCAATTACATTATTTACATCAACCACACAACACAATAAAACACTCACTCTTGAATGTGGGTCTAAAACTTAATTCATTAAACTATGATTACTATTGGTTTTATATAAATAAACATAAAGCACTCATAGATAATGCTACTATTAACCTTAGTTTGAACATACCGAAAATTGACACGGGTCAAAGAAAGCAGCAATATACAACAAGACTGTTTGAACATTTTTTATTGTATAATTTGGGACACTTAACAATCCTTCCAGCTTCATAACCGCACTTATCTAGGTGCCCAACGAGACTGCCAGCACAGGCTCAACTCAGCCGATGCTTATATACACCAATTACATTATCATTAATGTTACTTTGGCTCAACAATCACCTTTGCTAACTTGAATATATAGTGGAACTGCTTTCTGCTAACTAGGAAGAACAACCATGAAGCATGTGTGATACCCCAGGATCACTAAGGGGTTAATTCAGAAACTACTGGAAGTGATGTGTGGCTCTGATTTTGCAACATTATATTGTGTCATGATGTGTTTACTGTCTGGACTAGCAGCAGGTGCAGGATCAGGTGTGTGGCTGGTTGTGTATCATGCTTGTTTTATGTGCCTAGTACTCTTTGGCTAAGGCCTGTCTGACCTAGGGACTATAAAAGTTTGATCTCCATGCCTGAGTTCTGATTCAGAGGGGATGGTACTCGTTAATTCTGATGCTGAGGGGATGGTACCCGATGTGCCTACAGGATGGCATGTTCAAGAGGAGTGGCAGCTTAGCCCCGCTTCTCCTACCGTGGCCCCAATGCAGAGTGCATCGCGCCTGAGGACAAGTGGTTGGAGCTGCCAGTGAAAGTAGTGGAGTGGCTGGGCAACATCTGGAGACAGCCACCGAGAGATCCTATTTGGAGGAAGGGGAGAGTTTGTGCGACCTGGCATCATGGAACATGGTTGCTGAAGTTGGCCCAGTGGTCAGAGCTAACGACATCTGCTATGAAGGACTTTGATTACTTTATCCCCTGGAGGACCCTGAGAGTTGCAGCAATGACTTTTATGTTGTCTGTCTTGTATGTGAGTGTCTGAAACTACTTGCCCCTTATGTCTATATATTCATGCNCTGTTCCCAACTAAATAATTGTATTTAATTGAGTACTCTAAATTGTATGATGTAAACTGATTTTATGTTTTGTAATGTAATTAAGTCAGAGCTGGGGATTTCCTCTAGGAACCACAGTCCCTAAGTAAAGTGTATTCTTGCAAACCCTGTTGTGCTCATTGGGCTAGGGAGGGAGATGGTTAACCGGGTATCGGCTGCGGGGTGGGTCTCCTGTCCGAGTCACCTGCATCGATTACGGCAGGTGTCTATGTTGGGCGGGCAGGGTGCGATAGTGTGGAGCCACGTAATTACATTGTTCCAGTTGATACTTGGGACGCATTCTTTTTTTTCCTACAGGTGTACGAGGTCCACAGGGCTGAGGTAACATTCTGGGGTGGCACATATTACCTAATAACCTTAAGGGTTATGTTAGAGTTTTGTGATTGGGATCCCCTCGGATCCTGGCATTGGACATGGAGAGGGTCATCACAGTTGATATAACAATAAAATATGGGAAGGAAGAAAAATCTAAGATGAAATAGATTCTGATCCTGTTCTGATTTAAAGCCTTCTCATGGAAACTAGTTGTAATGGACTGCATGAATATCAGACCACTGTCCTGAGTGAGCACTGATGGTAGCACAGTATAACAGGATCCTTTACTGCAACAGTAAACACAGTGATCTCAGGTGAAGCAAAGTTGGTAGCAATATAATTACTACTGCTATCTGGACAAGAGGATGATATCCAAGGACTAACTATATACACAATGGACCAATTGGCAGGACAGGATAAGCAGTGCATGTCTCCAAGAGACAAGTTAATTTGAGTTCTACCAAATTAACTTGTCTCTTGGATATCTACAATATAAAGAATTGCTCCAGTTCTTGATTTACCCATTAGATCTGCCACTGTAAAAACTGATAGTGATTTTGTTAAGACTTTGCAAACTGAACCCCACTTTTAAAAATATTTTCCTTGGGAAATTTATGCAGACAGAACAACAAATTTAAATGAAGAGACTGAGGTTCCACCAGGAAACACAAGGAGCCAGTAACACATGGACAAGACTACTTGATTCACTGACACTGGTGAGACTGTGCAAATGATGTAAACTCTAAAAAGAGTCCGGGGCATAAATTTACTATGCGATGAGATTGCTGTGAGATTGAAAAACAGCCCCACTTTTCAAAGTCATTGCAATCTCACTGCATTGTAAATTTAAGCACGTAGGTTTAAGATCAATACAAGTTATGATAATATTGTCCTCTGTGTATATAGTGAGGTCAAGATAGTTAACAACTATATTGCTAATATCTAAATTTTAGTGTATACCCTTAAAGTATACAGAAAAATAAGTATTGGTCTTATCAAGTAGTGATCTTTTGATCTCAGTCATTTATATGCTGGTCTTTTATCCGGCTTGTCATTTATATGCTAGTCTTTCACCATTTTTAGTGTATTTTTAGTTTATTATTTTATTAGTTTATATTATGATGTAGGTATTAACATTGTCTGGATTTTAAAAGTCTTGAATATGACTGCCACTCGGGTTAGGATAAGGATTAGTAGAAGGGTTGGGGTTCATAAAACTAACATGTGAGTGCTGAAGGAATTGTCAAATTCATGCTGTCAGAAGGCTTCTTTCGACACTTCTCTGTAAAGTCGCAGTTCTGTTGTCTGTGACAGCTATGTCAGAAAATGGCTGTTCACAGTGGCAAACCACATCTGCTATAACACACTTTTGTTTTATAGTTAAAAGCACATAGAAAATAAAACTTGAATAAATAAAAAATTTAGAATTTATGGCCTTGTGTCTTCAAAAAGAAGTTAGATAAATTGAGTGGAATGTATAGTAATTATTAATTGGAGATATGGAATTTTTTGTGGTTAAAGTGGGTGCAGTGGAACCAGCATCTATATAAAGCATCAAACAATCATAATGATAACATGATACATTTCTTTAGTAAGCTATCTTGCATTAGTCAAACTATAAATTATTTAAATGGCATTGCAATGGCTTATTAGATTACTTATTCAATAATGAATCTCATGTATATACTGAAAAATTCCTAGTTTTATACATGTTGGTTAATCAATTATATGAACTTGTATAATCACTTTATTCTTTTACAAATTTCACACATTTCATACATGTTGACAACTACATCTTTCAAGTATTCTTTTTCAAACGTGTGAATAATAGGATGAGTCATATAGGACAACGTAAGAAAAGTAGTTGCTGATTCCTGTCTGAAATAAGTAATCTGTCAAATTTATACATTATGTCTTACTCATCCAGGCATAAGAGGGTCATAAGGGCCCAATACTTCTCCAATGCCCATCTGCTAAGGTTCAGCTTGTGCACACTGAAGAATTATTTAATAGTGCATGTTCACTATTTCATGGGACCAGGAACTAAATATTCATTTTATTAAACCTGGAATAGGAGATCCAATAACCAATACCTGCTGTATACAGTCTTCCGTGCAAGATCAGTATTCTGATCTAATTCTATTTATTATGGAGATGGATCAAAAGTCTAAAAGAGTAGAGGTTGTACAACTACATAACCATACTGTACAATTTAAACAGATAATTTATTCCCCTTGAGAATGCACTGTAACCCGGAAATGAAGCTGCCAGGCCCCTTACAGGCCCCATAGCTACCTCTATGGTTGCTATAGTGGTAGTTACGGCCATGGCCTCTGAGCAGTTTTCCTGCGCCAGTTTACAGAGATTGTGGAATATTCTTAGAGACGAGCATAGTCTTCAGTTCCTCTATTCCTTAATTTACCTCTCTTACATAAATTTCCAACAAAGGCTTGCATTGCTACCCTTTCACAGGACATGGTCAGACGGCGGAGAAGTTTTTTGGCTTGCTGGTTGTCTTACTGACTTCTTGACCCTCACTCCTGAGATTCTCCTTAAGACCCTGTGCTCCTCTATGTTTCCAGCCAGCAGATACCATGAACTATTTCTGAATGTGTTCCACAGAAACTACCTGACCCCCTTAGATGAGCTGTGCCCTTGATCTTCTGGAAATCAATCTCGGCTACAAATGCTGATTTGTTGCACTGCTTGTGGGGATGCCCGGAGATTCATAGTTTCTTGCTGCAAGTCTGTCATTATGCTGTGACATCCCTAGTCTCCCCTAGTCACCCTTTGGCTGGGTGGTAAACACCTGTTGCTCACGATCAGTGCGGTTGCTAAAAAGTCCATACTTCAAGGTTTGGAACCAACCTGAGCTGCCCTACTCCGCCTTTTTACTGGAAAAACTATTTTTCCTTCTCCAGATGGACTGGATCAAGGCGTCCCTGATTAGCGAATCTAAGGTGGAACTTTTCTTTAATACTTGGGAGTGTTATATTGATATGCTCCCCAAACCACTATGACATGTCTAATTCTCTGTTTTGAACATACCACATGTTATTTCCACCGTCTGGTGGATGATGTTAAGATGTTCATATTACCATATGGCAAGTCTTTATACCTACAGTGATTTGCTTGCTAACACTCCTGGTTTGGCTGAATAGACTGAGGCCAAAAAATTCTGCTATGAAGTCAAGGCACTGAACCATCCACATTTTGTTACTTTTTATCCTGATACAATATTTTCTTTGTTTCTTTTTATTGTCTCTGGTGAAGAAGATGCATAAAAATAATGGTATTGCCATTTGTTTTGTAGCAGTGTATAAAACAAACAAACAAGTATGTGGTTATGATTCACTGTGTCAAGTCACTGAAATGGATACCTTAGCGTATGTGCACATTCATTTAAAAAAATCGCTTAGCTTTATAGTGGTCGATGTAAGAAGTAACTATATCAAAATCTGTGGAGACAATAAGTAAAAGGTATTGACCATAAAAAATATATACCATCTCGGCCTCCTGTTTCAAATATAGAGGACTAAGTTCCGTACATTTGAAAATTTGAACGTAACATCTGGCACATACATGTACAGATGTTAAAGTGATCTTATGTAGAACTCTTAAAGTACATAAATCTGGATGCATTTTTGGAGCACAATGTTAATGCATTAAGAAGATGATTGTAAATGAAAGTGTTAAAAAATGTGTTCTGCTAGTCTCTTTTAAGAGCTGATGATTCAAATAGTGTTGCCTTGGAAACCATGACATAGGGAGAGGTAAAAAAAATAAAATAAAAACCTTGCACCTCCATTACATGTGCCTCTAGAGCTTTGTTACTGTCTAAATGCATTATACATCATATGTGCAAGAAAAGCATGACATCTTAGCACCTGGAATATTGCTCTGTCACATGTTCTGTCTGAAGACAAATTACTATTGATCCTGCCCCCTTGCAGGAGCAGTTACATGATTACGTGAATCTGTAAATAAAGCTATTGCTGCATTGGGAACAGTGTTTTCTTGCAATTCATTCATAATAAATTAATCTTTATCCACTAGAATCTGCTGTCTAAGAAATAAGAGATGGTTTATTAAAGAGAAGTTTTATTAATATATAATAACAATTGAAATGTTTGTAAAACTTCCTAGCTGATGTCTTTGCAATGTGCGCAGATCCCTTTTCATTCATACAAATAACCTGATGTCTGGATAATGCACCACTTGCCCACCATGGGCCAATCAACCTTTTTTCCAGTCTCTTTGCTTTGTTTTTAATATTTTTCACAGTTGATTACAAAGATGAGTTTTAAATAAATATTTCTGATTAAAAGAGGATTGTCACTCCACGAGTGCCCTCAAGTGTCTTTATACACTTCTCATATTCTGATTTATGCGTTATTAACTGGAGGTAGGGGCTGCACTGGCCTGATAATACATATTGGGATATTATTCTTGCTGACATCTATGGTTTGAGTTAAATATCATATATATAGCCAGGACAGAAATGTAGGAGTGTACATTCCTTGCCTAGTGTAGTCTTTGCTCTCTCCTTCTATTATTGCACCTAACACCCTACTATTTATTCCTTGCATGATCTTGCACTCATTTCTGGATCAGAAATTGTTTCCTTGCTTGAAACCTTGTGCTTAGTGTTTGCTACAGTTTCCTACTTGTTTACTCTTATGTCTCTTGTCAGTTTGCTATTGCCTTCTGTTAATCTAGTACCTGTATTCCAAGCTTTTGCGTTTCTATTTTCCTCTATATTTTACTATTATTACCCTATACCGGCCATATGATCCTGCTGATTAATTTGTGTGTTTCTCATTTATACTTATTTTCTGTTACCAATTCAGTTTTCTTTATGTTATACACATGGTACAGAGAATATCTGTTAAAAATTACACACTTGCCAACTTATTAAGATAACCCTTTAGGATAAAAAAAAAACATTTTCACAGCACTTGAAATCAGAACTGGCTTCTGTCTAAGGATAATAAAGTCAATTAAGGAAACTGATCAGCGCTAATCAAACTGAATACAAATCTTGTTGCATGCTAAGTAAAATAGACTGGAAATATTCAAGCTAAGTCAGTATCTGTACAGATATTAAATAATAGAGGAAAGGGCATGATGTGGAATTTATTGCTAGAGAAGGTTGTGATGGCAGATTCAATAAATGTGTTTAAGAAGGGGTTAGACAATTTTTTAAGGAAAAGGTATCCAAGGTTACGTTGGTAAGTAAAATATTACCTTAGTCAGGATGGAGCTTTTTCCTATTGTACCAGAATGGCTGTTGCTTTGTCTGGATAAACTTCAATTATAAAATTAGGATCGCAGGAGATACAAAACAGGTTGAACTTGATGGTCCTTCTATCTCTTTTTGTTGCCCTGATGAAAGTCGCGCATTAAGCGACTGAAACGTCGGCCCTTTTAATGTAATCTGTAATTTGGAAATAAAGATTCGCTATTTTTAAAGAAGTCTCCTGAGTGCAGCACCGCAAACTATATATATATATATATATATATATATATATATATATATTCTCTTTTTTTTTGTGCCCATAAATACATTGCTATTGTCCAGGATGGCTGAGATGAAGTGGGCGTATGCACCTTGGACAAACAGCGCATGCGCAAGCAGCAAAACCACTTTGGTGATGGAGGCAACGTGAGCGAGACTTCATACATTATCACAGGACATCGGGAGGCAGGTAAGTTGTCTTAAATATTCGAAATGATGCTGCAAGCCTGGTACAGCATTGTTTCAAATATAAATAGAGCCATAATGTTTCAACTGCACAGATCAGTGATATCTGACTTCCATCATATCTGACCTATGACAAAAATAAAGCCACTGTCTCCTGCTCCCTAATTGATACAACCCACTACAGACTCATTTATTCTGTTCAGTCGTAAAATTAACAAATCATATTTCACCTATTTACTTGTCCGAATGACTCCCATATTTTGGGTAGTTCCCAGAATCCCAGTGAGTAGGTAAATCTCCCAGGACCTGAGCTGAGGCAGTGATTTCACATAAACCACTACAGAGGAGCTGTCCATCAATAGCAGTTGTGTGCGATTTGCCATTTAGGGGTGGGGCTTCAGGCATGGTTTGCATAAATCACGCCTCTGCACAACCCCATGCTGCCAGCTTCTGGTTTCACTCGTGAGGGAGAAATCACAAGTTGGCAACCCTGTTCTATAAGCAGAGGATGTGATTGTAAAGGTAATAAACTTAGGAAATAGACACATGCATTGTATAACCCCCTCATGTATGGGATATTCCAAAAGGCATACAAATTGCAGCTTGTACATATTCTGGTATCTCCGTACTTAATAAAAGTATATAAGCTGTCTATTATACTGACATTTTCTAAATTGCTGTGTTCACAAACACTTACATTTCTCTTGATAGTTATGTATGTGCATGCACTTTATCAATCAGCTCTTTGCATAATTTAAAAGAAAAAAAAACACATTTCCTACATTTGTACCAGTTAATCATTAATGATGTGATCCTATTATTTTTAATGTGGCTGCACATACTGTATATGTAATAATAAAATATCTAAAAGAACACTTTGTCCTTTTAAAAATGCATGTTCATCATGTCTACTGTATTTGAAACACATTAACTGATTCCAACTGTTTCTGACCTGACACAACCCTGTAAAGTAAAATTTCAGTGTATAGCTTATACAAAAGTAGAAAATACAATATTATCCCCTGTTAATAATATTCATTTTGATATATAGTAACTGAGTGCCATCTACTGGAGATTTGCTTTTATTTACAAAAAATAGGCAAGTGGTTACCAGTATTTCATACCAAGCCACATATTGATGAATATTAAAGGACATAAACGCAATTCTGGAGATTTATGTAACACAAATGGTTGATAAAAAACTATATACAGATCAAATTTTATGACACTATAAACTGTGTTAATCACCATGAAACTGTGTTAACCAGATTTCCACATGACAGCCTATTTACACAAATGTAACTGCTTCCTGCTAGCATAGTGGACCTTTGTGAACATATCGCTTATGTATTGGATCGTTTAGAATCAGGCGTTTTAGGGTTTGTTGTCTAAATTTAGTACAGTGTTTTGTTCTCAAATCATCTCTGAGGAGAAGAAGATAAAAACAGAAGAAAGTGAGAGCGAGAAACAGCAGATGCTCATAAAAAAATAGATTTATTTTAAAGATGTATTATGAAATAACACGTTTTTCTTTAATATTGAGAATCTTATTATGTTAACATTATTAAAGTTTATTTTTAGAAGCAAACATCTGGTACCTACAGACATTTTTATGCATTCCATTGCATTCCATATAGAAATTTTGACCTCGCCAATGAATAAGTTCCATTGAGAAAAATAACTGATGTGTAGTGGACAATCCGGTTTATTGGTGTTCATCCAGGAAGTCATTACATGCCTGGGGAAAATATAAATTCCATTAACATGGATATATGATAAAAAATCTGCCCTTATAATTACATTTGACCTTGAAACACAGAAACACATTAATAGATGAGGAAGCAAAAATAACAAAAAAACAAAAAAAACAACAAAATGACTCTTCATGGAAATTACAATTTGAAAGATTTCAACTGAAGGAGAGAAGTACTAATCTGAAATACATATAATATGAAAAATAGAAAGATTGTGAGTAGCAAGTCATATAATACAGTATATGATAGATAATTATGGATTAAATGAAGATTTTGATTTTATTTGTAATGTCAGCATAATTGCTAAAACTGAAAACAAATTATGTAATTGAATGTTAATTAATGTATTTAAAAAAACTGTAATTAATAAATAATTAAAATATTAAATCTGTATCTCATTCTTTTTTCATATCTGCAATCAACAAAATTAGTCTTATTTATTTGTTGCATAATAACAATTAAATACCACAAAACCACATCTTTAGTATTCCCACTCTCATGTTATTAACTAAATATATGACATTTTCCATTAAATTGTCAACACATCATCAACAAATAGCAAAATCATTTGTGTTTCCGATGCCTGTTGTGATACTTTCAAATCTGAAAAGATCTATATAATCTATAGGAAATAATAAAATTACAACAAACTTTTTTTCACAAAATTCAGATGGATAACTTTTTACAGTGTGGCCCAGAAAGTTGTACTGGGTCATTGGGGTATATTTACTAAGCAGGGAATTTGCTGGGGAATTGAATGGGGAATGGAAAAGTGGGGAAGTTGCCCATAGCAACCAATCAGATTCGAGCTTACATTCTCCAGTATGTACAATGAAACTGAGAGCTCAAATCTGATTGGTTGTTATGGGCAACTTCCCCACTTTTCAATTCCCCAGCAAATTCCCTGCTTAGTAAATATACCCCATTGTGTCAGTAGATTGTTGTTCCCCTGTCTGAAAAATAAATCAGTTCTTTAGAGAGTGTCATGATAATAAGATTGGGAATCACACATATTATTATTATTATTATTATTATTATTATTATTAATTAGTAGTATTATCAGAGAAATATCCTAATGATCCTACATTAAGCCTGAAAATCTAAATGATATCTAATAAACCCCTAAATGGAAGTCTCCAATAATGGCGTCTACGTGACTTTATGCTGGGGGGGTGGAGGGACAGCCCAGGCTCGGCTGTCCCTGCCTGATGGCGGCCCAGTTGATACCAAAGACAACCTGCCTTTCTGCATTATTGGACAGTGTTTGTGTGCCATTAAAATAAAGTACTTTTCTCTCTTACCTCCTTTTCATGTTTTTATTTCATATTTTAAACATAGCCCCAGTTCATGACAAAGCTTAAATATACAGTACAACATACACAGGGGTTGACCCAGAGACACATGCAAATCGATGCACACAAATAGATACATTAGAAAACGTTGAGTGGCTTGCAACCAATTACAGCACGTGCCATATGGGCACACAACTGTGAATGAAGGTTCTGATTAATGTGAGCACCTCTGTGGGAATGTAAATGTCCCAAAAGTATTGAATACAACATTTTTAATTGAAAAAATAACATGATTTTATTTTTACTGTATGTACACCACTAATAATTCACTGCATCAATTAGAAAAATTATTGAACGTTTGTTATTCTAATTGCTAAGACTAAATTAATGGATACTTTTGCAGCATATTTATCATATGTTATATAGTTATGTGTTTCTTATATTTTGATATAATATACATCTATGACAGCTGTGCTTATTCATAGAAAATGAGTGGAAAATCACATATTCTTTCTTTGCATGGCTATTGAAATGTCATATATATCTTCCTATATCTGTATCAATATTCTGAATATACTGCAGGCTGCTTTTTCTCTTCTTCCTATGATAACCTTTAATCCCTTGGGTTTTGTGCTTTTCTCGTTTGTTTATCAGCCTAGCACATGCATTTGCTTTTCATAGAAACAGCCTGGATGAGTCATTTGTGAGTCACTGTCACTTGTGCAACACATGCAATCCTTCCAATTCATTTACTGGGAAGCAGCATCTGTTAAAGCTGTGCATGAGTAGACATTTCTCACTGTCAGTAACAGATGGATGTGTCTGTGATTGGCTATGTGAGCTTCAACTGACTGTGGTTATGAATAGAAGACAAATAATCCCTTAAGGTGAAAGTCTGGAGATGAAATGACAGTTACTTGCTTCTTACTTCTCTTTTCCTGTTATTTAACCATCATCCATTTAACCATTTCTCCTTTCTAGGAATATATATATATATATATATATATATATATTGTAATGGTCATTTTGTATTCTTTGTTAATTACACTTTGTCCCTACACTTTGTTCATATGGTGTACATCATAAAGCACAGAAACCAGGATTATTTGTAGAGCATTTCGAGATGTACCATGTGTAAAACACTCCCCTGAGTATTAAACAGCTGTCCTGCTTAAATATGAATCTGGTCCATCATCTTCATTCAACATCAATAATTTATCTTCAACATCATTATAGTTAATACCATAATATTGGGCCTGATAAAGAATTACACTGAGTGCGTATTCGCACGCACCCCAGTACCAGAACGTACCATGACGGATATCTGGATCCAGATCTGTTCTGGACCTCAGGCGAAGTGGTATAGAGCAGTAATTAGACGCGCAGAGGGAAGGATGATAATAGTAACGTAAAGGGCCTCCTCTTGCCTGTGCACTAGTTATGAAACAGCAAGGAGCAATGGAGGTCTGGATCACCCATGTTATATGATACACTGTATCATCAATCTTCTCTACATCATCATGATTAATTTAATATAACATTATCATCTCATTTCATAATCATCATGGACAACCACCATGATTATCACCATAAGCATTCACCACAAGCACATCAAAATCTGTCAAAAATAATAATCAATATCATCTATCCTATTCTGTGTTCCAGCTTTGCAATTTGCTATTTCAAGATAATGAATAAAAGCCAATGAAGAACAGTAAATGGTGACCAAGCATTTAGCATATAACAGAGGTAATTGCAGAGTACCTGGCTTGATTTTCTTTAGTTTACAGATTTTGTTCTCCAAAACTCATTTAAGCAATATCAGAAATTCCTTTTGCTTGTTTTACAATATTCCTACAATACAATATTACATATTAACACAACTTATGGTTTATTGGGAATAAGATATTAAGCTTCTCTCAATAAGGGGAGAAGAAGAAATAAAAGCAAACAAATAACAGGTATGTTTTTTATTTTTAATAATGGTCAAAAATATTTGTGTTTGTGCATCCTAATAATTTAGTCATATGTCATTTGTATAGTATTTAAATGTGTGTATATCAGAATGTTGTATTATTTGGAAAACATTTATTGGTGATAATATTTTAATATGCTGATAATATTAACATTTTTTAATAAAAGTAATGTTTATTGTTCATTTTTATGTATTTAATGTATTTTATCTAGTGAATGTATTATGTATACTTAATGTATTTTGTCTACATATTATACAGTATTTGGTGTACTTTAAGTATACTAAATACATTAAGTACACAAAATGCATAATGTCATTGTTTATGTGTAATGCTTGAAATAAACGTTAAAATATGACAAAAAAATATATTTTTTAAAAATGTATTCAATTTTTTCCAACAACAAAATAGTGCAATAAAAACAAATGCAGCTGGTAAAAAAAATAACATATGTATAAATTAGCTACAATATTTACAATAATGTACCATTATCATTTAATTATATTTTTTTCTATATTCATTACAGGCACTCTTAAGGCTTCTGTTGTCTACAGAAACATGTCCAGAATACTGCCGAGGAGGGGCATTGAGAAGACGCAGTGGCAGGTAATCTACAAAAGCAGTACAATTGAGTGCACAATAGCAACCGGCGCAAGAGCCGCGCATGTCGCATGGAATGGGTCTTCTACACAGAGGAGTAACTGCTGTCAGGGCACAGCACCGGGATCCATGAGGTTCCTGTGGCCCATGTGGCTTCCGGCGACTGCACATGCTGCACTTGTTTCCTGAGAGCGCAGGGACCCTGTCCTGAAAGCTGATCGGTTGTTAATGCAGGCTGTGTGAGGGGGCAGTCAGGTAATGTTGACAGCAAATCCATCCAGATTTATTCATTGATATGTATTGTTTTTTCTAGCAGGTCTTTATCCTGGAGTCTCCCCTGCTGAAGAGAGGACTGCATACAGGTAAATGGTGTATGTATTCTATGAATGGTGTACAGTATGTATTCTATAAATATTGTGTATATATGTGTATATTGTATGTAGTGTGTATTGTATGAAAAACAGTTTAATATTTATAAAAAATTTGAACGGTGACCCAAAGCCTCTGTGCGCTTACCTCAGATATTGTGGATAAGTTGGCGGCGATTATGTTTCTTGCAACAGGCAGCAACAGCATGGGGTACAAATGTGATTGAAAGGTGGTTTCTTTTAATTAAGTACTGTCAATGTCCTTTTCAGTCTCCCAAAGGTATTCTTCACCACCATCTGAGCAGAACTTATATGAGTATAAGAGTATAACAGACTTTATCTACAGAGACCTCTTGATATTGGGTGAAGCACTTCATCAACCAGCGGCACAAT
>JABWIB010000069.1:50457-62931 GCA_016617825.1 Platyplectrum ornatum | reverse complement strand
TACCTACCTACAAGAGCCCTCCAGCTACCTACCTACCGAGGCCCTCTGACTACCTGCTTGCCTGTAGGAGCCCCCATCTACTCACCTGCAGGGGCCCTCCAGCTTCCTACNTGCCTACACACCGCCACGCTTCCCTGCAGATTTGATGTTATGGTTGCCGCGGTGATGCTCTGCTGATCGGCTGCTGTACTCTCCCCCCTGAGGTGCACTTTCCACGCTATGTACCGCTGATTGTCTACACCTTCCCTCCTACTACGCAGGCCTACGGGCCCTCTCTACCGTTGCTATTCCTAGACAGTCCATTCCTCCCAATATGCCTCCGAANAAGTTCAAGCAACTGCCGCTGCCGCCCCCGGTGCGCTTTCCGGCGGTCNCACCACCTCTACGTCCGGCCTCATCGCCCTCTCCGGCTACGCCCACCGTCTCCCAACTTGCGACTTGATCGACGCCCAGGAACTTCTGCAGAAGGAGGTGGACCTCCTTAAGCTCAAAGTCATGGACCTNGAGGACCGGTCCCCCCATAACAATATAAAAATCTGGGGTATCCCAGATTCAGTCTCCGCTGCGGACCTCCGTGACCATGTTCTGACCCTGTTCCGGAAGCTCCTGCCAGAAGCATCAGAGCAGGACCTTCTCCTGGATCGTGTTCACCGGCTTCCGAAATCAGACCTGGCTCCACCTTCCCAACCNCGCGATACGCTCCTCAGGGTCCATTTCTTGCATGTCAAGGAAGATCTCCTTATTGTTTTACATGTTTCCTGGCTCCCTTCCGCCTTAGGGAGAGGGTCCTCTGGCCCACCCCACCCTGTGTGTGTTGCCTCACACTCCTATGAGGCCACCACTTCTGCCCGATATACTGGGTATGTTTGGTTTTCTCCTTGTTNTCCNTTCCTCCCTTGCCTTTTCCTCCCTTCTCCCTTCTGCTCTTCCCCCCCCCTCGGGAAGCTGATTATCGTTTTTGTCTCCTGTAGTCATCTTGCGTGTTTCCCATCTTCTCCATATGTCTACCCTCATGGTTAAATTTTTCTCTCTCAACGTTAAAAGCCTCAACTCCCCTACCAAACGTCACATGGCCCTCACTACCTTCCATTCATGTCACGCCGACATTGTAGCTGTCCAGGAAACCCACTTCCCCGCCAAATCCCCTCCTTCCTAGCGTAGCCGCCATTTCCCTGTATGTTTTATGGCTAATGGCCCATTTTGACCTTTCCTCCCAAATCGCTGATAAGAATGGCCGATACCTTACTTGGCCCCGGACTTGAGCATAACAGCTCTACCCCTATCCCCACCCGGTCGCAGGTGCGTGGTAGCCCGTCCAACCTCTTTTTGACGTGTGGAGAGTGGCCCATCCCAGTGTTTGGGATTACACATTCTATTCGGCCCCCCACAATTCCTATTCCCGCATTGACCTCATCCTCACGGATAAGTTGTCATTGCAACACTCTAAGTCCGCAGCTATCCTACCCCAAACATGGTCTGACCACTCGCCTGTGACCTGGATGTGGGACCCTTCAATGTATCCCCCCCCCCCCCCCCCCCCCGTCCCTGGCGCTTCCCCAGCTACCTGTTGCCCGACCCGTCCACTAAAGCGGACCTGGCTGCTGCCTTCTCTGATTATCTTCTCCATAACTCCCCTGACCACACCTCACCTTTCACGCATTGGTGCTCTCTCAAGGCTGTCCTCCGGGGTGCTGCCATTAAGATTGGGGTCTCCTGTAAACACCAAAACTCCTCCCTGGTCTCTGGCCTTCTTTCCGAGGTCTCCTGCCTGGAGGCTCTCCATAAATCTTCCCAACTGAAGCTTGCTCTTGATTCCGCTCGTAGAGATCTACTCTCCCATCTCACTGCTCGATCTCACGCCTCCTTTTCCCGCCTTAAGCAGACGTTCTACTCCTCCTCTAACAAGGCGGGTAAAATGCTGGCTCGTAAGCTCCGTGCCCAGCGGGCTTCTCGGCGGGTCCCATTGCTTATAACCTCCTCTGGCGTCAGGATCTTGAACCCGGCACATATTGCTAATTGCTTTGCTGATTATTACTCCTCCCTCTATAATTTGCAATCTGATTCCCTCCTCTTTCAGCCCTCTCCCGGTAGTATCTCAGCCTTTCTGGACCCCATAACCCTCCCAGCTCTCTCCCCCGACGACCTTCTCTAACTCAACTCCCCCTGGACCCAGCATGAAGTTCGTGCAGCCATCAAAGCCTTGCCCAAAGGCAAGGCCCCGGGACCTGATGGCTACATCAACGAGTTTTATGCTGAGTTCCATTACCAGTTGACCCCATTACTGACTAACCTTTTTAACTCCATCTGGCCTGGTGCCCCCTTCCCCCGTGAAATGCTTGAGGCTCACGTCATCACCATCTCTAAGCCGGGCAAGGATTCGTCCTCTTGCTCTAACTATCGCCCTATCGCCCTGCTCAATATTGACCTGAAGCTTTACTCTAAACTACTAGCAACCCGACTGAGTTCCTTTCTCCCCCGTCTGATCCACCCAGACCAGGTGGGCTTCGTCTTGGGCAGGCAGGCCTCTGACTCCACCCGACGAGTCCTCGACATTGTAGACCTCCTCTCTGCTAGACATGAACAGGGACTGCTCCTCTCTCTTGACGCAGAGAAGGCATTCGATCAGCTGCACTGGGGCTACATGCACGCTGTCCTCCTCAAATTTGGTTTCCAAGGTCCCATCCTCCATGCCATCCTGGCTCTGTATACAGGCCCTTCGGCCAGGGTCCAGGGATGTCCGTTGTCACCACTGATCTTTGCCCTGGCGATGGAACCCCTGGCCGAACGAGTTCGTTGCTCCCCCTCTTTCCCGGGCTTGCGTTTTGGCTCCCAGGACCACAAAATTTGTTTGTTTGCCGAAGACGTCTTGCTCTTCGTTTTGGACCCTCTCTCCTCTCTACCAGCCCTACATTCGATTCTTCATTCCTTTAGCTGCGCCTCCCTGTACAAATTGTACAAACCTTCCCCCCCCCCCCGCTACTGACTAATCTCCAAGCCTCTTACCCTTATATCCAGAAATCCTCCTCCCTATCCTACCTAGGCATCCAAATCCCCCCCTCTTTATCACAGGTATATGAGGTTAACTATTCCCCTCTACTGTCTCATCTTACCTCGTTAACCCGGGGTTGGATGCGACTTGAGATTTCCTGGATGGGACGTGTTGCAGCCTTCAAAATGTCAATCCTGCCAAAAATCCTTTACCACTTTCGTGAAATTCCCTATCTCTTGCCTCCCTCCTTCCTTAACAAACTACGTTCCCTAATGACGGCCTATGTGTGGCGGAAACGCCCTCCCCATATTGCCACCTCGCGTTTGGTCTTACCCAAAGGTGTAAGAGGAGTCTCGCTTCCGGATTTGGGCCGCTACCAAGAGGCCTGTCTCTTGGCCCAACTGGCTGACTGGACTCATCCTCCCGGCACCAAGCGTTGGGTGTGGGTGGACCTGGAACGCTCTCTCCCCTCCTTTTTCCCCCTGAAGGACCTCCTCTGGGCCCCCAAGCCTATGCTCCCTAAAGGGAACTACCCTCTGCTCTCTATCACTCACGCCATCAAATCTTGGGACTCCCGGGTTGTAGCCAACAGACTTCTTCCTCTTCCCTCCCTCAATCTGTCCCTGTCTGTCCTCTCTAAGCTAGTGCCTGGCTCCTCCTTGGGCTCCTGTTCTTGCCATGGTGTATCCACATTGGCCCAATGCTGAAATTAACTATTACCTTCTTTCTCCTATTTAGTCCGTTTCACCTATTTGTCCGATCACTCTGCCGGTTGTAACGAGTCGCCCTTGACAATTGATCATTTCCCGTTGTGTCACCGGGCGATGGATTATCCTGTTCTGGGCAATGGGCCTGTAAACTCAGTAGGGACTTTCTCTCAGTAACTGGTGTATCTGGCACCTCCCCATCTCTGGATCTTACCTCGATCCGTGGGGACTCGGGACATCTCGTACACTCGTCATGTCTTCACTCTCTGCCCAAGAAGTCTCACTTACTTCTGCCCAGGAGGGCGTCTCCACCACCTCAGTGCCACGAAATGCTCCCATTGTTCTCAGGATGACACCCTCCATTTCCTCTCTCACTGACACTCCTTCCCGCTCTTCATGGTAGTTAACAGTTTTTCCTAACAACAACTGACCAATCATTAGACTAATATAGATGAGCTCATTTTTTATCTTAACCAATCAAATGTAAAACTCAGGACATGACTATGTATGGCTATGTGACAGTTGATAACAACTTAACTATATATAACTGGTTTAATTAACCCTTGATCCTGGGGTATCACAAATGTAACTGTTTACATGCAGCGAGAATACTTTTTGCAGCGAGAATAATTTTGCATGTTGCACACAGATACTGACCAGTGTTACTGTTACACTGTTATTAGACTTGTGCTAGGAAACATCATCTCTCAACTCTAACACTGTTTGCAACTAATTAAATCCTTGCAATTCAACATGGGTTTGCCCACTCCTGAATAAGTCCTGAGTGCCTACAGATCTGAATCTAGCACCAGTGCTATTGTGCCCCTCCCCTACATCATGGGGTATATTTACTAAGCCGCGAGTTTGCAGTGAGATTGGAAAGTGGAGATGTTGCNCATNGCAACCAATCANATTCAAGCTTTCAGTTTCATTTTACACACTGGAGAATGTGAACTCGAATCTGATTGGTTGCCATGGGTAACATCTCCACAACATCTTCCAATCTCACTGCAAACTCGCGGCTTAGTAAATATACCCCTAAATGGATGTTTAAAGAAACAGCAGTGGTTATAAATTTGAATAATTATGCAGAAGATCAACATCCCAAGATATTTCTACATATGAATTATGTATTGAACATTATTATTAGGTTTATAGTTACTATGGGGCAGACCCATACTTAAGAATGAACACCCGCTCTTAATTTTATTCATACAAAATAAAGGCAATACCAAAGCCTGTGCATATGAATGCCACCTTGCATTCAGAATACAGAAACCTACATTATGTTTTTCACAATATATCTGTTTTTATCTGGAAAGGAGGTTTGTGTAAGGCACTCATGACTTATACACCTTTTCCAACAAAAACCTGGGTAAATTCCAGGGTTTTTTTAAATTACCTCTTTTCCACCAAGTGTCAACCCGGGCATTTTACACAATTTCCACTGAATGGAGTATAGTACTGTCCCGCTGTCCCTCCTGCCTCCGTGTTTGTCCCGCTAAGGGGACAAACTTCTTTTCTAATACAATGCCGCGAGTCACGGCATAAAAAATGGGCGGGGGGTTAGGCAGAGTGGGGGCGGGGTCGGGCGTTCCATGGGAGGAGCTGGGCTAATACGGGGGTGGAGTCAGGTGGGTCCAGGGGCGGGGCTTATGTGTCAAAGTTGGGAGGTATGTAGTATTGTAACCTACTATGTTTTAAAGGGAAACCATTTTCCATCACAGCGACCCTTGGAAAATCCTAGTAAAGACCCTGCATTGGTCCTGGTAAAAAACCTGGGTCACTTGAGCCAGTGGAAAAGGGGTATTATTCCTTAGTAGGCAAACCATGGTGAATTGCAGGGGAGGTAAAATGAATGTCAGTGTTTGCATGCAGGGAGAATACTTTATTTTTTCATTTTGCACACAGATACTGACCAGCATTACTGTTACACTGTTATTAGACTTTGGCTAGGAATCATCTCTCACCTGTAATACTGATTGCACTGATTTCTTACTTAAAATTATTTTTATTTGCCAGTATTTTTTAAATGTAGTCTGATTTACTGTATGGGTAATGGGGTGTGTGCATAGCTAGCAGACTTGTGGTTAGTCCTGGTTCAGCTTTGTAACTGTTCATTTAGTAAATCTTAATAATTCCACTCTGTGCATTAACAGTTATGCCTCTGTTAAGTAAACTCCAAATCATGACTTAAGAATTTGCAGCTGGTGGACCACTAGATGACAGCATAGTCAAGCAAGTTAAAAATATACTTTGCAGGAACACATGATTCCCCACACTGAATAAGAAATGTTCATAATGGGCCAGATTCAGATCTTTTAGCACTCATGACATAAGCTGGCCATACACTATAAGATAAATTGTTCCAATCGAAAGATTTTTCAAGAGTGGGCAAGACCATGTTGCAGGGGAGGTAAAATGAATGTTATTCTTTGCATGCAGGGAAAGTACAGGCAGCGAACAGTTAATATTAATAGGGAGCGGAGTTAAACACACGGGATGGGCGGCTACCTTTGACATAGCTTACTCACTGTGGATTTGGCGGTGGTCTCCAAAGGGGGTGGTAACTGTCAGGGGAAGAGGGTCTTCTGGCTGGTCACAGGAAGTGAGGTCCTCTTTCAGCTTTTGATTTCGTGCCGTAAGGACCTGTTGCAGTGTTATATTTGCATTAGGGACTCTCCTTCTTGCTTTCTTACTCCTTCTCCTCCTTTCCTTCTTCTTCCACTCTGTCCCCCCTTTTTACCTCTCTCTTTGGTCATTAGTGCTATACAGTGTTGAATTTTGCTGTGGTGGTGACATGCAGCGCCCCAGGAGGGTTATTAATAGGCCTTCCCGCCTTAGGGATCACTCCCCCTCCTGTATTCCCCCCTCGCCCCGGGCTCCTGGGTGTCAGATCCCTGGGCTGGTTCCCCCACCTACTGCTGTGCTGCCTGTGCTTGCCCCCTCTCCTGCGGTCCTTCCTGCTCCGTCCCCCTCACCGGGGCCTGCCGCTCTGAGGCCATCTAGAGCCGCCCATCGGGGTGGGGGGGCTAGGAGGAGTGCTGCTGCCTCCCCTTCTCCATGTGTGCGTTCGGGGGCTCTGCTGCTGGCGGGCACCCCGTGTGTCTCACAAGGGCTGTTGCCACTGGGCAGGGTCTCCTTAGGTCTCGACCGGCCCCCTCCACTACTGTGGCCGGCGCCGCTAATTGTATGGTGCCCCGGGCGGGAGCGGGCGCTTACGGCCAGACAACCCGGTTGGTGCACCCATCTACTTCCTTACCTGCAACCGAGGCTGCTGCTGGGTCTCCTCAGGGGGCTCCGGGCGGCGGGATCACGGTTAGCTGGAGTTCGGCCACGGCCGCCCCGAATTCCGGTGCGGCCGCGACCACTTCCGGGTCAGGGCATGATCGCTCTGTGAGCTGCATGAAACCCCAGCTATTGCAGGGAGCAGGGCTTGTTGTGGGGGGTGCAGATAGTCCGGAGGTGCGGCCTGGGGTGCATCCTCTCCCCAGTAGCTCCCCGATTCCTGTGCATGGCAGCCTAACTCCTTCTAAAAGGGCCAGGCTGCTGTGCCTCTCTGGTGGTCCCCATGGGGGTCTGCGCTCTGCTCCTGGGGAGGGTGTCTCTGGGTCTGTGGGGGGCGTGTGCTGGGGTACAGGTCCCGTGGGTCAGACTCATGAGGGGGGTCCGCCTGTGTCACAGGGTGTTACATCCACATGTCATGTTGTTCCCCCTCCCTTGGCACATAATCACATGTCCTCATTTAATGCTGGTTCCCCTCCATTGTCACATGGTCACCCATCCACATATCAAGATGGTTCCCCTCCCGTGGTTCATAGTCACCCATCCTCTGGGCTCCCGGCATGTTGCCAGCTGCGGGGTTGGTGGGAGTTGTGATTGGCCTCAACCCTGCTGTGGTTCCTCCCATGGGCGTGAGGGGATTGGTTCGTGGGGACAGGGGGAGAGTGTGCTTCCTATGAGTGTGGTGACTGTGCGGGTGTAGTAGATTGGCCGTACTGGCCCCGTGTCATTACCCTCCCCCTAGGGGTTCTTGTGGTCACCGCTACTCCTCCTCCCAATTGCCCCCTCCTGGCTCTGCCATTTCCTTGCGCCGCCGCGTATTGCCCGCGGCCGATGTTTTTTCTGTTTCAGGTGGTCCATCTGGTGGTCCCGAGCGGGTTCGGATGGTGCCCCCTGATTCGGCCCTCTGTGTTGGAGGTGGAGAGTAGGATGTCCTGGATACCAACCCCCTCCCGGTACAACCTCGGCTCCATCCTTCTGGTGCGGGCATTGATGATGCTGGTGAGTCTCAACCGGTGGTTGAGTCTGGTGATGAATCCTTTTCTTCTCTTTCTTTGTCCTCTTCTGACTCCTCCTACTGATGCGAGCTGTCACCCTCGTATGTTGCGCAGGGCCATGGATAAACATTTGCGGCGGCGAGCTCGCAAGCGACTGTCCTCCGCTAGGGAGATGGCGATATTGTCCTCTAAGGGCTCTATTGGGTGCGAATACACGTCCCTCTCCAGGGGGCTTCGGCCACATGCCCGGTCGAAAATTAGGGAGGGCAGATTTGTGGATATTTTCACGATTACAGCGGAGGGTAAGAAAGGACTGGTGGAGGCGCAGCGTAAAGGGGGTGCCAGTGAGGAGGCTTACCGTTCTTATAACCGCTGGTTGTACTCCTGGAGTTCTTTCGCGGCCTGCTACTTGGAGTCTCGCCCGAATGAGTGTTTTGCTATCAGCACTTGGTGCATGATCTTCAGGTGCGCAGTATGGGGTGTGCATGGCGGTTGTATGACGAGCTGTTTCGAAGGAAGAGGGACGGGCTTGATAGCCTCAATATGGGCGCGAAGGATGTGGAGTTGTGGCTAGAGGTCACTCAGCAGTCTGAGGATGCGTTGGGTGACCTTTTGCTCTCGAGCAGGTTTCCAGGGAGGGGGCGCGTCGGAGCCTTGTTGCCTTCCCAAGGTAAGTGTTATGGATTTAACTACTGCTCCTGCGCCAAGGGAAAACGATGTAAATTTGTACACGCCTGGTTGCTCTGTGGAGGGCAGCATCCTGCCAAAGACTGCCCTCATCAAGCGTCGGTCTCCACCTCCTCCCGCCCCAGTGCCTCCTCCTCCCTTGGGAAGGGCCCTGTCCCCAATCAATCTCGCCAAGCTCTCTGAGTGGTTGGGGCGATATTCCCGGCGGGACCTGGTGGACTTTTTGTTGCGGGGCTTCACGGTTGGTTTCCGTCTCCCCATTGTGGGGACGGTGGCCGCCTCTGGGACACGCAACTTGAAGTCCGCTAGTGAGTTCCCGCACATCCTGCGTGAAAAAATTCAGAAGGAGCTGGCCCTCGGCCGTATGGTCGGTCCTTTCCAGTCCCCTCCCATCCCCGATCTAGTTCTGTCGCCCATGGGCGTGGTGCCTAAGAAAGCCCTGGGGAAGTTCAGGTTGATTCAGCACCTGTCCTTTCCCTGGGGTTCATCGGTTAATGATGCCATCCCTGAGGCCTCGGCCCGTGTGGTGTACCAGTCCTTTGAGGACGCGTTGGCTATGGTGCGAGCTTTTGGCCCTGGAGCCCTTATGGCCAAGGTCGATGTGGAGTCTGCCTTTAGGCTGCTCCCGCTGAACCCGGACTCGTTACGCTACATGGCCTTTAAGATTGGCACTGAATTTTTTGTTGACAGGTGCCTGCCCATGGGCTGTTCGGTGTCCTGTGCCTTTTTTGAAGCATTCAGCACGTTCCTGCACTGGTGCATCTCGGCGGGCAAGGGGCATTCGGGGGTGGCACATTACCTTGATGATTTATTGGTGCTGGGGCCCCCTGATTCCCCGGTGTGCACGGATCTGCTGTTCTCAGTCAAGGCCCTCTTCTTATCTATGGGTGTCCCCATCGCTCATGATAAGACTCCACCCATCCACCGTCTTGTCTTACCTGGGGATTGAGATCGATGCGGTGGAGGGGCTGTGCCATTTGCCGCAGCTTCACTCTCGCATTCGGGCTATGATGGGCGCCAAGCCTACTCCCCTGAAGCGCCTGCAATCCCTGCTGGGAAGTTTGCGTTTCGCCTGTCGGGTCATCCCAATGGGGAAGGTGTTCTGTCGGAGGCTAGAGCGGGCTACTGCGGGTGTCATCAGTCCTCTGGAGTGGGTTCCCCTTTCCAATGACCACCGAGCTGATCTTGAGTTGTGGGGCAGGTAACGATATTGGGGCCACTCCCATGCTGCGCCTGATTAAGGCTATCATGGGGGACCTGGCCCTGGCTCATGCCTGGTGGTCCTCTACCGATTGCTGTGGTCCGACATCATCCCGAGGAGGGTGTGGACCCATTCAGCAAATGGCCTGGTGATGGACGGCGTCTGCCGCAAAGTGAACCGGACTGTGCAGGTGTTCTTGGAGGGCATTGGTGGTGCAGTCATCCCTCATCCGGGTTTCCGGCACGATAAGGTCGAGCTCTACAGAGCTATGGTGTCCACCTCTCTGAGGCGGGCCAGGATCTTTTCCTTCAGCAGTTGTTGGAGGGGGTGAGGGGTTCTTTTGGTTGATGGTTGCGGGACCTTTTTAGGTTAAGTCCGTGGCGGCTAGCAGCTGCAGAGGAGTTGACTACCCGAGCCGTCCTAGCGGTGCTGGTGGAGGAGGAGCCTGGGCTGGTTTACAGTTCATAAGCTTGCAGGGATGAGCTGGGTAGTGGTAAGGTTATAGTTAACATGGCACTTTGTTGGGGCATGTTCTGCAGCTGCTTTTGGCCCCCATCAATAGGTGGGTGGTTTTGTGATTATGCTGTGATTATGTTTAAAAATGTTGTCTGTTTATTGCACGAGCATATTTTGTATTGAATAAATATTTTGACCCAAGCTGGTTGTCAGTGCTTCATTGTGCTGGGGGGCGGAACCAGGTAAGGTAAGGTTTGGTTCCGGTTAGTGGGAGGTTACTGAAGCGTTGCAAGGTCGCCGCATCATCCATGTGTAGTTTATTTTTGCATTTTGCACACAGATACTGACCAGTGTTACTGTTACACTGTTATTAGACTGGTGCTAGGAAACATCATCTCTCACCTGTAATACTGATTGCAATTGAAATTTCTCTCCCCTGATATTCAACATGGTTTTGCCCACTCTTGAAAAATCTTTCGATTGGAACAATTTATCTTATAGTGTATGCCCAGCTTTAGTCAAGATTGGGCAAAACCATGTTGAATTACAGGGGGGTAAAATGAATGTTATACCCCGTTCACACAGAGGGCTATTACCTGTGAAATTCAGTCAACTGCCCGGGTTGACTGAACTGCCCAGGTTGTGCGCTCCATGTGAACGGCGCAGACCTTACTATCCAGGCATTATAACCAGGGTTTTTACCCTGCTCGGTTCCGGGTAGTATGCAGTCTGAACGGTGCCTGGGCATTACCATGGCAGGTGTAAAGTCACCTGCAGCTGCTCGTACTGTGGGCTGCTCGTACTGTGTGCGCTATAACGCATTTTCAATGAAAAAATATATATATAAATAATTAAATAATGTGAAATTAAGGCTCTCTCTCAGAGAGAACATGATGTACATGAGTTGTTGCCATTGCGTTGGTGGATGAATATTTGTTTTTGCAGGACAATGTGCCTGCTCACAAGGTTGGCAAGGCAATGGGTGTTTGGTAGGATTTTGGGGTTTGGGTGCATAGACCATCCATCCACCCTACTTACCAGGGCGTATATTCACTAAGCAGGGAGATTGCAGGGAGATTGAAAAGTGCTGCCCATAGCAACCAATCAGATTCATTGTACATACTGGAGAATGTGAGCTTGAATCTGATTGGTTGATATGAGCAACATCCCAGATTTTCAATCTCCCTGCTTAGTAAACACAGGCCCAGATCTTATTCTTGTGGGCTATTCCTTTTTCTCAAATCATAAAAAAATCTTTAAAAGCAAAGCATTTTTTAATGAATCTGAGGTAATATCAGCAGAAGAGTAGTATTTAAGTGTTCAAAATTCAGCATTTTTTGGAATGGTTAAGGAGTCTCCAGAAATGCTGTGCCAAGTGTATTAAACTTTACAATGAATATATGGAATAGTCTGTATGTGTAATGGGCCATTTCCTTCTGGGACGGGCAGAAGACTTTTCAGAACCCTTTGTTATATGTAATATTATATGTAATATTTATTATATGTAATATTTTTTAAATGATTATATAACAAAGTCTTCTTTATGTGTTAAAATTATACCCCATAATAGTCCTTTGGCTAAGCATGTTAACTCCCATGAGTAGGTCCCTCCATCCTCTTGTCATCTCCCCTCTACCTGGTCTACCTTTACTTTCTACCTTTGTTTTCATTGCTTTCTACTTCATCCCTATATGTACTTATTTTTGCACTGTTCTTCTACTACTTTTTTTCTCCATTTCACACTCTACTATGCTGTACAGAACATACTACATTATAAGCGGAATACTGCATTTCACTTACCGGCTGTTTTTTTACTACTCTTTTCATTCCAACACCTCTTGGTGTGGTGCAGGCAAGAAAGTCAATAAAAACACTGACTGGATCTGCATTTTGGAATCTCAAACGGAAAAACTAATGTGAAAACTCCATTCTCTGAACCACATTGGCCCCACTAATTCAGTGGTTATAGATAGTGGTTATAGAGTAGCCAGGGGCAGGCTGGCAAATTTTGGCCCGGGGGCCAAGCCGACCGCAGTGCCCCCCCCCCCAAAAAAAAATATATATATATATATATATATATATATATATATATATATATGTGTCACATGACAGGGCATGTATGTATCTGTAGCAGGGTAATAATGGCTCAGTTGC
>JABWIB010000069.1:13047-36201 GCA_016617825.1 Platyplectrum ornatum | reverse complement strand
TGATCTCGGCTGGCTCCCCCTCAGTCACATAGTGTACTTAGTACACAGTGAGGGACAGAGGATCAGGGGAGCCGCAAGATAGTGCCGAAAGAGCCGCTCCGGCTCCATAGTCCTGGCGCATGACCAGTATAATATTGCTGGGACTAAGAAAATCCCAGTATTGATATACTGCGCATGCGCAAGAAGCCAGGGAGCGTCAATGTCTACGGTAATCCTGCAGACCATCTAAAGGGTAAGTTTTCTTCCGATTATTTTTATTTATTTTTTTACACTTTTTGCCTTTTATATCGTATCCCTGCAATCTCCCCATACGTCCCCCCATTCTCCTATATTTATTATAGGGAGGAAAAAGGGGGTCTGTGGGGAGATTGCAGGGATACAGCAGATGTTGCTATCTTCTGATAATTTTTCCCTTGGAGCAGTGTTTTAATCACCGCTCCAAGGGTTTATAAATATAACACACTTCGATTTCATATGATAGTCCAAAAAATCATCATATGAAATCGAAAATATCAGGGCTTAGTAAATGGAGCACTTTGAGAATTGCTTGTTTTGCTTGTCACTCAAATGACAGCAAGTCTATCCCCAGCCTACAGGAGATGCCAGAGGAGTAAGAGAAAGTAAAGTGAGGAGCAGTTCAAAAGGTGATTAGAGAAGAATAAATGTAAACCCGAAGTAAATATCTTGCATTATTATTTATTTATCTATTTACTGCACTGTAGCAATAACAGGAAGGGGTAATGTAATCATTACTGCCTCAGTAATTCATTCATGCAGCTGACACTGTCATCAATGTCCATTAAGTCCTTAATGTGCACAGTTTCACATATTCCTGGGTGAGACTGTGTAGAAAGTGAACAATTGCAGTTTAAAGCGGCTACAGCAAGATGCTCCAACATGGACCCCCTCATAACAAACCAGGATATAAATAAATCTTCGCAATACAGTCTCTTCCTCACTTAGGGCTCCAAAACATTAAAATAATATAGATATACTGTATAAAGTTTCTGTGGTTAAACAGACAACCTTGCATTTCATTAGAACAATTTATGGCATAAATCTTCCATATAGTACTATACAGGATATTGTATATATGTCACAGTCCTTTTTTATTTAGTCTTTTGTCATATATAATCCTCTTGTGAGTTAATTGTGACTGATACCCTTCTGTTATTGGGGAAAGAGAGCAACATAAAGAGAGAAGTATTACGGCAGGCTATATCATGCCTCCCAACATTTGCCAGAGAGAGAGAGAGCGGGACAGACATGTCCTGCCCCCTGCCCTGGCCAAACCGCCCTCCCTGCCTCTGCAAAGCTCTGCCCAACTCTGCCCAGCCCTGCCTCAACTCTGCCCAGCCCCCACCCATGGCAAAGTCCCACCCCCTTTTTGGACTGCGATCGCAACAAACAAAAAAAAAACCTCTTTCCTGCCAGTTTGTCCCCATAGCGGGACAAACTGGTAGGAGGGAGGGACAGCGGTTAAGTCCCCCAAAAGCGGGGCTGTCCTGTTGTGCTATTGGACTGGGGCAGGCAGTGGGAGGGATAGAGAGATTATTTTGTGTAATGCCTTGTATAAATGAAAAACAAAAGTTTAATGAAATAAAAAAAACTTTTTTTGACAATTTGGATTAATACATTTCCAATGATACAGAAGGTCTCGGTGAGGAAATAGGACCATAGCATCTAATTTTTTTTGACTGACTTGCACTGGCCACTTTACTTCTTTGCTGTTTTTATTAACTCATCAGGCAATATGGTAATGCCATAGATATTGATATAGCTTATTTATAATATGCCAATATTTTTCTTCGTATGCACACTAATGTTCCCAGCAATTTGGGATCAAGGTATTTCCAATCAGCCATGGAAAAAGTTACAAGATCAGTTATATATAGCCGGAGAATAAAAACTGAAACATTTTACATTTTTATTTCAGCCTCGTTTTGGTGCTATGGCCTCTCCTGGTTATACATTTCCAAGATCTCCAAACAGCATCTGTAGTCTACCAGTTGATGTTCAAACACCCACATTCAATTCTTGCCTAAGCCTTAGAGACAGGAGCCAGTTGCCTCAAAATGATTACCTAGACTGCTCAGACAGGTAAATTGGAAACATTATTTTGAAAATATTCCTCTCTTGGGTACATTATGGCAGTAAGGCTACATTTCTGTGTTGTGTCTTATGCTCCTAAATTAAAATAATTATATGATGATGTAAATGAGTAAAATGTAATGTGCATTAAATGTTTAACAACATTACAATCAGTGTGTTGAATGAATGGTATCGTTTATTATTTTTTTTCTTTAATGTTCTCTAAAATTTGCCGTTTGATTTTGCTATCAGTGACATTTTCTATATTCTAATAAAGGTAATCTGAAAAAAAGAGATGTCCCACTGGAGGTATTTCTTTGCCAATCCTTCCTTTGTGTTTTTTGCAAGGACTCGGGAAAGAGAAGGGCTCAGATAGAACCACTTAAGTAACTGTTCCCCTGGCCGCCGACTGTAGGTAGATGCAGCAGAGCAAGACAAGTGAACCTGAGGAGAAATGATGACAGAGAGCAAAATCTATCATCCTGCGCTCTACACATTTAGGGCTATGTTATTGACAACATTTTTATGAATAGAATCAAGTGTAGTCAACTACTTTAGCAAGTGCAAGACCTGCAATTAGCATTATTAATTAAGCTATATGAGTATGTTTTTCAACATTTCTCATATATAATCTTTTTTGCATATTGGTCAAATCAAATGGCTTGGTTTATAATATATATATATATATATATATATATATATATATATATATATATAACATAATTGTAACAGCAGAGGTCACTATGTTTGATATTTTTGGTACAGTATAATTGTGTTAAGTTAATTTAAGGTAGGAACCAAAGGCCTTTGGCGACGGTGTGCGCACTGTCCGAATAAACCACGGTGGTGGCAAATGCCGATTTAAAAAAGGGGAATTAATTGGTACACAACGGAATAGGTGGCTGTTGGGATCAACCCCTTGAGTCATCTAGAAGGTCTCAGGTGAGATTGTGGTCATGATGGTTGGTCTATAAACCTGTCCAACAACTATAAATCTAATGTATATGAATGCTTGGTCGGTACCTGTAAACCACGTAACTTGAAACACACTTTCATGCTAGATGTTTTGCTTCAAATTTATTTCTGAAGATTTACACAATTTTGATGGCTAAATCTGTACAGAACATTCCTGGTACCAAGGGAACCAATAAAATTTCCATTTTGCAACACCTACATTGAGATGACAGTCAGTTTGTAATATATTTAAATGAACTTGCACAGATGACCTTGATGTCTTATTCAGAATATTTTGTGTGTGCGATTTGCTGTATATTACTGCGTGTCATTGGTTGTGTCAGAATTATTTGCGTCAACTCAATAAAAAAGCAGTCTATGCATTGATGTTGTTGCCTTTTTATATGACCACAATAGAATGGTATGAAAGTCGAGATTGGAATGTGATGCATCTCTATTTCCTACATTCCTCTGGGAAATCTTAATACATTCTGCTTCCTGTCATAATATTAAATGTATTTATTTAACCCTGCATCATCTTTGCCTGCTATTAGACCTTGACTTATTGTGCAAAGAAGATACAATCCCTGAATACTTCAAGTATGGAGCAAAGTATTGAAAACAGTGGTAACATTTTGGAAACGTGTCATTGTCTGTAGGGACAGCAGTACTATACATTAAGATTGTAAAATATGACCACAAAATTATATGGGCGTTGAAAGATTTAGAATGACTTGGTTCTTTTCTCATGGTTGGGAATTCATTTGCAATATTTCAGCACATAAATACCTCCTGTAGTCTTAAATCAATACATACATCAATACAGGCATTCTAGTATTTAACACAAAATATAATATAAAATATGATTGAGATTTGTTTCTTTTGTCCAATTTCATTTCCTTTTACAGAAGTTTCTGTGACTTGACTGAAAATTTCGATGAAGACTCGTATGAAGGGAGTAATGACATACCTGATATGAAATTAATCCGTAAGATAGTGAGCCAAGTGGAGTTCTACCTTTCAGATGAGAACTTGTCACGTGATGCCTTTTTGCTGAAACATGTGCAGAGGAATAAGATGGGTTTTGTAAGCATCAAATTACTAACGTCCTTTAAAAAGGTAAGTGCTACTGCAATACATATATAGTTTCTATAAACCATTTTGTAGGTTACATTATGTTGAACATAACCAACTCCCATTTGTGGGCACCAATCACACAGTAGTGAAATCTAACATCATACTATTTTATTTCGCTTGAGGTGGCAGTGCTGCCATATTTCTGCAATTATTCTTCTTCAGTAAAGCTAGCCATACTCTATAAGATAAATTATTCCAATCGAAAGATTTTTCAAGAGTGGGCAAAACCATGATGAATTGCAGGGGAGGCAAATTGAATTAGTTGCAATCAGTATTACAGGTGAGAAATGTTTCCAGCCCAAGTCTAATAACAGTGTAACAGTAACGCTGGCTAAAGTATTCTCCCTGCATGCAAACACTGACATTCATTTTACCCCCTTTCCTGCAATTCATCATGGTTTTACCCACTCTTGGAAAATCTTTCGATTGTAACAATTTATCTTATAGTGTATGTCCAGCTTAAGACAATAAAAAAATGACGAAAACAACATGGTGACTAATGCTTTCAGAAGAATTATAGCTATTGTGTTACTCCATTTAGTTTAAGGTCAATTTCCATCATGATGAACTAACATTATTGTTGCCTGCTTGCTACTCTTGTCTGGCTACCATCATAATTTTAGTTTCTTTTGCAACAGTCAATGGCACTGACTGTGAGAAGTGAGCGCAAATGTGCTTATTGTTGTTGTTTTTTTTTTTTGTAGTTTCATGCTAAATGTGTGTGTGATCAAAAGATGGATGCATCACTACCTTTGGATACCTACAACACAAAGCGAACAGGCACAATGCAGAAAAGCTCTTTTGTAGTTGGGTTAAACTGGCCCCTGACGTTTCTCGTTACAGTATTTTTACGATCAGGATTTTGCCCTTGCCGAACACATTGTGATTGTCGTTTAAAAAAAAAAAAAGTAAACCTAACTATTCTGATGCTTAAAAATTATTAGCTACAACTTTGTACCCACACATTCGTTAATCGATATCTGAAATGCCCACACACTACACAATATTGGACCCCTCAAGCAATCAATCGGTCGGGAATTTAGAATTAAATAATTTTCTGTTATATTCATTCCGGCGCTCTAGAACGATATTTCAAACAAACGTAAAAAATTGCAGAATCTGAACAAAAATCGTCATAGTGAGTGGCCAGCTTTATACATTGCAAGACTACAGGAAGGCATGCCCTAACTTTGGTTTGATTGGTGGAAGTAAGAAAATACTACAAAACAATGGGACTCCACAACAAAGGCTAATATATGGAATTTTCTAACCTAACTTTCGCATGTAGGAGGACAAGGGACCCCCTAAACTACGGTCTTATGTTAAGGGATTTAACCTTAAGTGTCCTACTACTAATTCTGTGTTGGTGTAATACTGAATCATATGTAGAGGCATAACAAAGCAATTGTTTAGTCATTGTCATCTAATGTAAAATAACTTAAACTAATAAAAGTTGTATTTTGCCTTAACTTCTATTTTGTTATTACCTACAGATTAAGTCCCTGACTCGAGATTGGAGAAAAACCTTGTATGCTCTTCAGTTCTCAGACACCTTGGAGGTTAACTTCGAGGAAACCAAAGTAAGACGAAAAAATCCAGTTCCAGACAGCCTTCTTGGGCTTCCACCAACCAAATTACTATTGGCATGGAATCTAGATAATGCAGAGAACAGCTCCTCCGAGAAACCTCAAAAGAATTTTCTGGAGATGGTTACATCTCTGTTTGCCTCTTTTGGCGTTATTACTTCTGTACGCATCTTAAAACCTGGCAAAGAAGTACCATGCGATGTTAAAAAATATATGTCTAGATATCCTGGGCTAGCTACTAAAGTATGTGCACTTGTAGAGTATGAGAACCTGGAAGGATCCAGAAAGGCTCTGGAAGCATTCAGTATGACGCAACAAAATACAATGGATGACAACACTTTCAGAGTAATCCCTGTAAATGGTCGTGGAGCGCGCAAAAAAAGTGGCATGGAGTCTGATGAGTTTGAAACTACAGACATACCTGATAAGAAGTTATCTAAGAGACATGGTAAATTTATTAGGAAGTTGCAATACTCCGAAGATCCTTCTTGTTACAGCTCATCAGAATCTGATGGGACACCAGCATCTCCAGTCTTTACACCTCGTCTGTCTTCAGTTAATTTTACAAGCACTGATGTTCCCTTCAGGCCAATTTCTGTTAGTACCCCTCGCTCTAGTCCACTTCTAGTTAATAGGAGCTGCTCACAGCCATACCAAAACCTTTCACCCTTAGCGACAGACTTAAGTAGCAGGTTCTTTGCTAGCCCTGGAACGAGTCCAGAAATCTGCCGCAGGTTCCCAGAGCACTTGAATGATAGTGGAATTTATTCTTCTAGTCCTTGGGTGCAACGACGTAAAGCTGCAGCTCATAATCTACGTTTGGAGAGCAAGTTGCTTCCCTGTAGTCCTTTGGCAGCGAAGACCACACCAATGTCCCCTGGGCTACCAAATGGGGTACTTCGGCTTCCACATGGGCCTGATGGAAGTAGAGGTTTTCATAACAGCATTGGTAGGGGGAAACTTATATTAAGGCATTGAGATCAATTGCTTTTTCAATTTCTGGTAAATTTGTACTTCTGTCTGGATTCTCTGTGGGTTTTGGATTTGTTCAGATGACTAAAATTGAGATAAGTTTACATTTGAATTTGCTGTTTTCAATCTGATCTCTGCTCATGTTTAAAAATTTGGCTCTGTTAATATGCATGTGCTTGTATATGAGTCTGATACTGGTAAATAATGACCTTTAACTCCAGAACCTACTAATATGTGCAAGTTAATATTTCTGGGCAGATATTTTATTCAAGGGACAACTACTGTTTACCTTTATTATGTTGGAAATAAGTTTATGGATGTTAAATAAATAAATAAAAATTATCTGACTTTGCAAGTTGCTTTGATTACAAATTTTATTACATACTTCTAATAATTAAACCCGGGGACAAAAATATATTGGCGATAGATATAGAACAAAAAGGTAGAATGTACACACTTCTTAATCACAACTTCCAGTGCTCAGCTTAATTCAAATAATCCAAAGGAGTCCTCTTTACTGCAACTCCAGCCGGCACACGTAAATTTCAAGATTTCAACATATTCATCTTTAGTAGAAAACATTTTTCCACAGTAAGAAATATATTCCATAAGACGTTATTGACTTGAAATTGACTTGAAATTCCAGTCCAGCATAAAGTCCTAGTAAACAGTGAGGTAAAGTGCTCAAGTGCATTCACAATGTCCTTCAATATATCATCATTATAAGAAAAAAAAATTATTTTCTTCTTTATTTTTCACCAATAATATCACATTATCATTCTAAACAATGGTTTATGTACTAAACTACCGCTTCATGAGGTAAATTGGGTTGCCTAAAAGGGGCTAACCCTTTGGACACTGCATTATTTGTGCATTACAATAACTGGAAATCTTATGTGATGAATGTGAAGATGGAATGGAAGGCCAAAGACTGAATGAACATTACACGATAGTATAACTTGTAGCAAGGTTTCTGCCTTCCGCTCCTTACCTGGTATGCGGGCACTCGCTCCAAACTGACACAAGACTCAGAAGCTGCAGCTCACTTGACTCGATAATACCACAAGTAAAGTAAAAACAAGGCCCTCTTTTGGTTAGTGAAAGTGAAGCCTTCTATTGGTTAATATTAAGTGACGCATGCTTCATAGTGCCACCCCCTGGTCCTGGAGCACCAGGCCTGCAACTGGGTGATTGTTTCTCTGAGTGAGTTGCAACCCCATGCAGACGTGGGCGCAACCCACTCTGGGGTCCTGACCCACAGTTTGAGAACCTTGGAACTAGAGAAACTAACAAGAGCAGAGGAGGGGCAGGGATATGCTATAACTCAAGTAAAGCAAGGTGTGAGATTTTTCTAATTAAGACATGTAGAAGAACACAAGGGCATGCTTAAAAACTGCAGGGTAGCAGGTTTATAGACATGTGCATAAACACTACTTCACATAAATAAATATAAGGAAAATCATAAATTGTAACCAAAAAATGAATACCCAGAGTCTAAACAGTAAAATGAACAAAATAGAAAATTTCTACTAGACTATAAACTGGTTGCTTTCTTTTTAGAGTTCCTCCAGTTTATGGGTGTTTGAACATTCAGGCCTAAATTCACTAAGCGGGGAGTTTGCAGGGGAATTGAAAAGTGGGGATGTTGACCATAGCAACCAATCAGATTCAAGCTCACCTTCTCCAGTTTGTAAAATGAAACAGAGAGCTTGTATCTGATTGGTTGCAACATCCCCACTTTTCAAGCAAACTCCCTGCTTAGTGAATTTAGGCCCTTGTGTCCTTATGCTGTTACTTTTCTGACTACTGACTGACAACTTGTGACTACTGTGAACAGAAAATTGTGGTGGTGCGTTTGGAGAGGGTGTTGAAAGTGTGTTTATGCACAGAGGACACACATTTGGGTGACATTCAATCTTAGGCAAAATGAAAATAAATGATCCAGTCCTATAATTCACAAACTCAACCTGAGCAGCATTTATGCTGACGATAATATATCATTACACTAAAATTCAAAAGTTTGGTGTCCTTATCTCCTTACAAAAAAAACACGCTCCGGGGCCCTGCCAGGCCTAGGGAAATTGTACCCATTCCTCTCGGTGGCCCTGAAGATGGTCATGGTGGTAATTTCTTTAAAAGATTTTTCAAATGAATATTCTCCATCATTCATATACTCTATACAAGAAAAATGATAATGTTTGCAAAGTGAACTGCAGAGCAGTAATCATATATTTTTATATAGTGTGGGGCCTCCATGCATTTAGTAACCAGCACTAATAAAAAAAAAGCCAGGCTGGCAGTGGAAATCAGGGGTTCCAGAAGCAGGGACAAATATAGAGGTCAGGTTGACTTGGGGTTGGGGTCATTTACGTATTGCACATATAGTAAAAGCCTGTATTTCTCCATATTTGTGCTCTGATTATTTCCCATATGCACAGTCTACATTGCTCCTGTATTATAGCTCTACTTTTTATTGTGCTCCATGAGAAGAACTCTTATGTGTGAAATATAAAGTCAGATATTGTGAGCACAATTACACAGGAGTAAATGTATTCAATATGTTCCATAATAAAACTTTTTTGTTCTTTTATTGGAGGTGGGTTATTCCTTGTTTGTGCTCAAATTATTTCCCCTAATAAGGGGAATATGTCATATTATGTCTTGTAAGGGGTGGAATATAACGGCTTAGAATTTTTATAGACTGACCCTGACACTCTTTAGCACTCATATCTGGTGAAGTACTAGTCCATATTAGAGGGTATGGACCTGATCCAGAGTGGCGCATCCGGATGTTTCCACGTGGATGCGGCATTAAATGCCATTCTGCGCATGTGTAGATCTGCAATTTAAGACACGGATGTGGGCGCAAAGCATCCGCATTATGTAAATGAGAAAAGGGGGGTTCATTTCATAAAAGCTGGCATACAGTACAGTGGCTGGCACACAGCACAGCGGCTCCGCTTATAAAAGCTGGAGCCTCTGCGCTCACATTTCATTGCAGGGGAGACGGACACATTGCATGCCCATCTCTACTGCGTGCTATTTCTACAAGAAATATGCAGCCCTGAATAGCACGGATACTGCGGGTGCATAATGTGCCCGCATACAACTCTGAATCAGGTCTTATATCTCTTATATAGACTAGTGACTCTCTGGAGCATTCGGACTGCAAAAGTGTGTAAACATTATAACTATTTGTTTGCAAACATTAGCAGCTACCAGGAGTGTGGACACTTGTAAACTGAGTACACTGACTTTTTTTTTTAAATTGTATGTCCTTAAAAGCTTCCTGCTGAGTATATAAAATCCTGATCGGTACGGTTCATTTAAACTTCTCAAAAATCTCTACTGCAACGATATACTGCAATGACATGCTCACCCACAAGGTGGCAATATGCAGAAATATGAGTGGGTATCTTTTGTCTATACACTGAATTCCCTGCATCATTGCTGCAAAGTACACACTGGCAAGACATCTGCTTGAAACTGTTGTGACCTGCACAATTATTGGCAGCGTGTGCTTTGCTTTAGTGCATATAAGGGGGTATAAATTATATAACTATATATTTGTATATAGTTGACCATTATATGCTATTCCAAGGGCAATAACATATACTACATATTTTATAGTGTGACAGTCCTGAAATCTTTATAACAGTCTCCTTCCTTTCTTCAGTTTTTAGCTCCTCTTATTGTATCCCCCTTTACACTCTCCCACAGGGTACCCAGAGACAGAAAAAGAGAAAAAAACATATATAGTATAGTATTAGGCCACTTGTCTTATTGCATTCATTAAATGTCTTTTCCAAAACATGTCAGATCTTTTCTTTCCACCACATCTATCCATTTCTTCCTGCAATCAGATGTCCATTTTATACATAATATTGTTTCGCTATAAACCACACTTTCTGCTTACACTATATTCATGTTTTTATTTTTTGGTCTCGGAGGGAGAGTGTGAAGGGGACGCAATACAAGAGGATCTAAAAAGACGGAAGAGGAAGGAAGGAGACTGTTGAACAGGCATTGAAGGGAACTGTCAGTGTATATAAATCATTTTCTTAATATGTGTTTCCCAGCTCTGACTCGATCTGCTTTTAATAACATACGAATACTATACTGTAGCCTGGTAATATAACCTGGTGGTACAGCGCTGTTACACCAGTATGTTTCTAGTTTGTGCATCGTGGTTATCCAAGCTAAGTAGAGAGTGGGTGGAATCTCTCTATTACCAGAGGTGTAAGGATTGGTGCTTCAATTTTCTATAACTTACAAGTACTTTTTTTATAGTGTGCCATATCCACCTTCCTAATATCCTAATCCTATAGCAACAATTGTTACACTGACAAGTGCAGCAATTTCCTCACAACATATACTGTGTGAGCACAGGACACTACTATTTCCAGGTAATGTATGGAATTATGGATCCTAAAGCCTTATATGCGTGCATGCACATATATTAAGTATGGATCAGATCCAATTATCATTGGTATAATTTTTCTTTAAAGTAGGGCTGAATGTGTGGTGTATACGTAGGTATGCTATACCCCCATATGTTTCACAAATTTAATTGAAAAACTAAAAATCGCCATTCACTTTTCTATATTTACATTCTGTTCACATTAACGTAAAATGTATACACAGAGAACCTATAACATTGTAATGCACAACAATGATAGCTTTAAAAAGCATTAGAACACTTCCAACAGATATTTATTTAGACTTTGTGTCCTTTGAGGGGTTAATAGGCCACCCTGGAACCATTGGAAAGTTCTACTCTGTGTGTTTGTAAGCAGGATGCTGACAGAGAGTTATTTAAACACAGCCAATATAAATAATCAAATATTTTCCTCCTGTCAAAACAGCTTCATCAAAGATTCACAGCTCATCGGAGCGAAGAGAAAAATCTTCTTCCACCCACGGTAATGTGCATCCCTCTCCATACTGTGTCATTCCAGATCTCCAAGCGTCAGTCGCCTAACAACAGTGACATAACATGATGGTCAGTTGTGTAAAGTGTACAATTATGTAAGGACATGTAATTATGTAAGGGCACCGTATGCGTTAATACACAAGAACTGTTTTTAGATTTTAAGCAAACAAAAAAATCACTTACATATATATGTAACATGTATTTATTTATATTCTTAAGAAAGTGATGCAAAATCAAAAGGAACAAATGAACTTAAGAGAAACGCTTTGTACAAGGTATAGTGTGGATGCTCTTTTCTGTGTTATTGAAGCTACTACTTCCTCATGCTGGTGGTGATGCTAAATAATCCTGTTGAGTGAAATGTGTTTTACCTTTGTTTGTCTTTCCTTTTATACCCCTTTGTCTCATAGCTAGTAATATCATTTGCATGTTCTTACCAAGACCTGTCTCCATGTTTATAATGTTTTATGGCTGGTACAAACTGAACAGGCTGTAATTGAACTGCACAGTGCCAGCCTCTATAAACCAACACTAGTAGCAGGGAACTTTCTAGTTATACCCCGTTCACATAGACTACCCTGGTAAATCTGTTTTTAAAGAGCAGGGTTATTAGCTGTGGATCTGAATTACCCTGGTAATTAACCCTGTTCCCAGTGCTGGATTGCCCTGATAATTTACAATCTACCCTGGTAATTCACAAACCACACCGTTCACAATGAACCAGGGTAGTTAGTAGTAATTTTAGCGCCGTTCACAATGAGCACACTACCCGGGTAGTTCAGTCAACCCGGGAAGCTGACTGAATTACCGAGGTAATAGACTTCTTTGTGAACGGGGTATAACTGTGCTACAAGCACAGTATTACATGGAGATATGTATTACATAGATATCATTAGAATGCTCTAACTATTGTATGTATGTTTCCAAATGTGCAGGTCACTTAGGTACTGGTCACTGTTCTCTATAGAATAACATAAACACATCTTTATGAAATATATTTGTGTTAAGCCAGGCACACACGGTAAGATAAATTGTTCCAATTTAAGGATTTTTTCAAGAGTGGGCAAAACCATGTTTAAATGCAGGGGAGGCAAATTAAATTAATTGCAATCAGGACTACAGGTGACAGATGCTGGTTCCTAGCACAAGTCTAATAACAGTGTAACAGTAATGCTGGTCAGTATCTGGTCAGCAAAAATAAAGTATTCTCCCTGCATGCAAACACTGACATTCATTTTACCTCCCCTGCAATTCAACATGGTTTTGCCCACTCTTGAAAAAATCCTTAAACTGGAACAATTTATCTTACCGTGTGTGCCCAGCTTTACAGTTGACTTAAAAGATCATTTTTCATTTCGCTGAAAGATGTGGACAAAACCATATCCACATTAGACCCTCGACTGAAATGTCCCCAATCATGGTACAGTACACAGTGTTTGCATAATATCCTTCAATGCAACTGAGCCATGAAGCGTGTTGCTCTTAGGTATAGTTGGAAAATATTCATAAAAGCAAAAATACAATTTAATATTTCAAGTCTTTTCATCAACAACAAAAATAGGACTTCATGATCATAGAGACCTTTATCTTTGCACCTCTGTGTACATATAGGGGCTTATCCAGAGTTTGAGAGTAAGGGCAAAAGAGGTGCAAATGTAGACCTGAACATACCATTTTGAACTGTTAGGGAAGGAACATGTAAATTGTGAAAACAGAATTATAGTTCAGAGGTAAAGCTTTCCAGCTAAACTTATTAACCGATTATTTATAAAACTATGCAGAGTTAGTTCTGTGTGGTCATGTATTTATCCTTCATGCAAAATAATTAAACGTAATTTGCTCCACTTACATTGCAACATGGTTTTGCTCAGGTCTGCACTTGTTCCTGTTTTGCCTTTACATAAAAAAGGTGTTAGCGCAGCTATGGATAAGCTCCATAATGTATAGAATAAGTAAGGGTGTGGTCATTTGGCCATAATATTAACAGTCTCTACTTGATTAGATAATGAATTGCTTTTCTGATTGTCCTAGTACCATATGTGTGTCTGCTGCAGCTCTGTTTATCAAACTGCAATCAGCTTGTGGCTTGGAATCTCATAACAGATTAACTAGTCTCATACTCTCCAAGTGCTGTTGGCTCATATTTGTTGACCGAATAGCACGAGTTAAAAATCAGATAAACTGCGTGATGTTATCTTTAGTATCATAACAATTTAAAAACACACACAGAAGAAGCCTTGGAGACTGACAAAAACCAGAATGATTTGTTGAATGACTTTATCTGCACAAACTACTAATTTGATACTTCCACCTATATCAACTAGCTAAAGTACCAACTAGCTGAAGTACCTGTCAATCTGTCAAATATTCATGTAAAAAGATTACGACTTATACTGTAGGGTGGCTGTTAGCATGTTGATGGCTTCAGCCTAGTGCCCTTTCTTGTGCCCATCTCCTCCTCTGCCCCACTACGCTCATGTGCTGACATCACCCCTTTTTGGACTTCTTGTCGGCAGGGCTTCTTTTCTTCTTCTTGGTGCCTCTCTCGATTCTCCTCAGGCAAGACACAATCTTCTTCCACTGCGTTCTTCCTTTTTTTCCTTCACTGTTCTGGCCAAAATTGCCTTTTCCCACTAGCACGGTGGTTTAATTACTACGCCACAGGGTGTCTGCGAGCGTCCGTCTAAGTATGATACAAATTGGAAGTCACCTTGACTTACTCCTTCAACACTCAGGGAAATAAATTTGGATAATAGTAATCTTAAACATAGTCAACTCTTCCAAAAATACTTAGAAGACCTCTGAGTACAGGGATGGGGATGCTTAGTGGAGAAAGAAGGGCATTTGTTACAGCCTGTAAGGAAAAAAATAATGTCTAAGGAAGAAGAATTAACTAAAGGAGGCAGAATGAAGTGCATGCTGGCAAATACAAGAAGCCTGTTAGTTAAAATGTTGGAGTTAGCACTGGTAGCAATGAGTGAGCAATATGCTATCATAGGTATTATGGAAACATGGTGGGATGATACACACAACGGGGCAGTAGACTTGAAGGCATATATTCTCTTCCAGAGGGATAGGGTCAATGAAAGGGGAGGCTGTGTATGAGTTAAGCAAATTGAAAAGGCTGCACAACTAAGTAAAATTTTAATTATGGGAGATTTTAATTATCCATTCATAGATTAGAATAATGAAATGTGTACAATCAGGGTAAACAGATTTTTAAACACTCTATGACCATTTCAAGTCACAGGAAGTAGAGGAACCAACTAGAAACCAGACTATTCTGTACCTAGTAATAACCGATAATGCAGAAGTTCATATTATTTGGGAAACAGAATACTGTGATCAAAAGAAACAGTATTAAGCTTAAACAAATGTGACTAAAAAAACAAGTATAGGAAGTAATGAAAAGAAAAAAGCGTGGATTTCAACTGTTGAAATCTGAAGGGACTGAAGAGTCCTTCAATAGGTACAAAGAATGTAATAAAACATGCAAAAATGAGAAAACTTGCAAACATAGAAAATGAAAAACTAGTTGCTAAAGAGAGCAAACAAACCCTAAAAAGGTATGCTAATGGAAAAAGAATAAAGAAAGACAATATAGGACCCATAAAACATGATGGGTAGACTGATCCACGTATAATAAAGGAAAGCAGAGGCATTAAACTATTTCTTTTCTTCAGTCTTCACTAGAGAGGAGCCTGTGGTAGGTATAATGCATAAATATGAAAATGAAACCCAACCATTTCTCAATACTTGTACAACAGAGGAAGAAGGAGACTTAATAAACTTAATATAAATAAAGCACCAGGTCCAGATGGCATACACCCAAGGGTTCTCTATGAGCTTAACTCATAGCCAGATAGCTATGACCCCTATACTAAATTTATATAGATTCAGTTACATCAGGTTCCAAGGGATTGGCAAATAGCAGATTGTTTAAAAAGAGAATTAAATCAAACCCTATTATAGACCTGTAATCCTCACATCAATAGTGGGGAAAATATTGGAAGGCATATTAAGGGATGTTATTACTAATAATAATAATAATAATAATAATAATGGATAATATTCAGGATTACCTGGTGACCAGTAAGATAATTATTGGAAATCAACATGGATTTATGATGGATAGGTTGTTTCAAACTAATCTAAATAGCTTCTATAAGGTGAGTGAGTGCAAATGTAGACCGCAATCAAAAACCTTTGATACATTACCACACTTGAGGTTAGGTCTAGTAAATAACATTTTTACTTGGGTTGAGAATTGGTTGGAGAATAAGAAGCAGAGAGTGGTGATGAATGGAACATTTTCTAATTGGTCAAAAGTTTTAAGTGGTTCCCTTTTAATATATTTATAAATGCTATGGGGATGGCTTAGATCCCGTATAAGAAAAGATTTTATAATGTTGAGCTAAATAGGAAATAAGCCACACTGACATTGGCTGGCTCATGCAGCTTCTTCTCCACTCTACCGACATGAGCCGACAGCAGAGACTTCATGGGACTGTGCATAGTTCCTATAGTGGACTTGTATACAGACAAATCCTTTATCTGCCATCTAATAAGGATATTAAATATTCAATTCTATATTGTAAGTCATTGAAACATCAATATTTAGATATATATATCTCCAGTCTAGTACACGCTGCTGCTAACGTTTTAATTTTGATGTTGATCATGTGTTTCAACTGTTAACATTTTAAATGATTGAGTAAATAATTTATTTTATCAACCACTTCTTCAGTCATCTTGATTTACTGTTTGTACACGTTTACAATTCATTTACATATTACATGTCCACTTATGTTACTAATATTTTAATTAAAATTAATAATGTTTACTGTTATGATTAAATTTTTATGATTAAATAAAAGTGATTAAATTTTCATTAAATAAAAGTAGCACCCCACAATAATATATATAATAAAACAATTAGAAAAAGGGGTATATTGATTGCCATATGGAGTGTATGGCCTTCACAAGAGCGCATTGTTTACTGTATGGCAGTCACAAGGGTGCAGTCTTTATTTTCTGGCATTCATGTGTGTGCAGTATATATTGTATGTCAGTAACTAGGGTGTAGTCTGCATTGCATGGAAGTTACTAAGATGTAGTTTTGCATTTTGGTCACTAGGTTTAAATGTGTATTGTATGATAGTTATTACAAATTATAATTATACAAAAACAATCATATTTGTATTTTAACCTATTTAACCTATTTCTTCTGGAATCATTGTCCTGGATGATGCAGGGATGTGAGCTCAGAGCTAAGATGGAGCTAAGGTAAAGGAGAGGGAGAGCGTGACATTGGCAGGCAGCATGCCACACACCCACCACATTATTGCTGACATTTTTCAAATGACCAAACACTGATTATCTCACTGAAATCCTTTGAAATCATTCTTCATAATCACAGGGTGAAACTAAACATATGATTTGAAAATAACATAACTTTACAAGTGTTATCTTCATAAACTGTTCCATGTGAATAGCTGTAAGCTGTAAGCAGGTCAGTAGAGGGAGAGTGACTGTACTGCTGGATGTGTCTGTGATTGTACATTGTGAGCGACCGAAGTCTGGTGTTAAATTAGAGAAAACGTCTTCTCTAGGATCTGTTTATTAGCTCAGTAAATAAAAGTAAAATTCTGTAAATTCAATTACGGTATGTAGCTCATATGTTGCTCATTGAGAAGTAATAAATGTCAAAGGGGATGCAGTGATGAAGATCAAAAGGATATAGTATGTAGTCCCTGTGTTTAAACAGCTACATAAGTAATAGGAAGCAGTAAGAAATAGTTATGGGTCATCGCCACAGATCCTGGACCACCACATGCTGTGTCCCTAGGAGGCAACTCTGATATCTGTGTTCCCGTCATCTATCCTGCTGACCTCACACAGTTATAAAATCCCCCTAGCCCATCACAAATATAAGACTATCTGGTTCTTATGCCACTTCCACTCATTATTATTATTATTATTATTATTGTTTATAAATCAATCTATCACTTGATAACTTGATACAGAATGATAAGTTTATGCTTCTGGCAAAAAAGTTTTCTTTGTATATGTTTTGTTGTGTAAAGAGTGTGTGTTTATATATATATATATATATATATATATATATGTAAATATAATTTTCTATGCATCCTAATAAAAGAACAAGCAATATGTTATGATGTTATGTGCTACTTCTTGTACAAGTCCATGATTTGTACCATAGTGAAGCACACTACTTACCTCTATTTCTGTACTGATGTTTTACAGCTCATTAAGTCAACAGAGGAAATAAATAGTAATTTGAAAACCTCCCATGGGATGCCGCATCAATAATCTCACTGATTGGACTAAATAGAGCTCAGTGGCCTGAGCAGTGGTCTTGTTGACAAGGCGTTGATGGGAACCATTACTCAGGGAGTATTTGGGCACTTTCCAGCAAAGGCTTCTGGGAAGCTTGTTCTCGCCTTGGCTGGACTTTAGGAGTATGTGCCAGGCATAGAGCAGGAGCGAAATAAGAAAAATTGAGGGAGTGTATTTCTTTGCAGCTGTGATGTTTATCTTACAAGATAATTTTCCCAAGGTGGAGGTCAAGACCTTGATTGTTAAATAAGCTTAATTCTGGAAATGTAATGGGGGTACTTTTCCAAGGTATAATTTACTGCATGAATTATTCAATATTATTATTCAATATGTGTAAAGAAAGGTTTGGCATTAAATTAAATATGTTTAAGTTAGTTTAAGGAATCCAAACATTTTATTTCTTTTTGCAAACATTGACCTATTATAATAGTACATAGATATGAATTTTAAATATATTAACGCAGTAGAAAAAAATCTGGTCACCATGTTTATTTGGGACAGACCCTGTACCTGTATGTCTAAAGCCATCCTTTGTGTCCCTGTATATTCCTGTCATCGTTTTGTGTCTTTGCATCCCTTCATTTACCCTTATGTGCCCCACATGAATCAATCCAACCTGTGTGTCCTTGTATGCATGCATGCATACATCCTGTGTGTCTCTGTGTGCATCCTGCTTTCCTGTGTGTCCCTTTATGCTTCCAGTCGTCGACCTTTGTCCTCTGTATACTAGAAGTCATATTGTGTGCCTCTGTATTTCTTTAGTCAAAGTTTGTGCCCCTGTATGTGTCCAACCATCCTGTGCTTTGGGCCCATGTATAAGATCCATGCATTCTGTCCTTGTATTTATCTACCCCTCTTTCACTTACAAACTCCATTTCTATTTTACCCAATTTTTCTGATGTGACCTTGGGTCATGGCAGCATCACATTGATAGCAGCGGAATGTGTGCACAGGCATCACAAGGAAGGCGTGGAACGCACCAGGTTTTAATGTCAAAGGGGGCGACTGTGGCGCAGCTTTGTATCGCCATTGGAGAAATTCAAAGTAATCTCTGTATGCACTGCAGCCACTGACCGTGGCACACACACACACAGTGTTTGAACCGATGTGTCCTGGCACTATGTACAGGTTTAGGGATGTGCACTGGCCACTTTTAATTTTTTATCTGGATCTCCCTTTGTTTTTCTGTTAAGTAAACAATTGAAGCTATTTTATAAGAAAGGGCTGTATAAGATAGGTAAAGAGGTGGTATAGGATAGATCTTTGGGGGAAAGGGAGCACTGAGGGCATAAGAGAAAATAAGAGGACTGTGGGTATAAAACTAGGTGCACTGTGAGCATACAGGAAACGTAGGATAACTGAAGGCACACAGGATCACAAAAGAGCACTGAAAGGGCATAAATAAATCTCATCTCTACATATATATTATATATATATATATATATATATATATATATATATATATATATATATATGCTCAAACTGAGATGACTATAAGATGACTATTTCAACTTTTTTATTATTACTATTACAAAAAGTCCCAGGGGGTATATTTACTAAGCTGCGAGTTTGCAGTGAGATTGAAAAGTGGTCATGTTGCCCATAGCAACCGATCAGATTCGACTTTACATTCTCCAGAGTGTAAAATGAAACTGAGAGCTTGAATCTGATAGGCAACATGACCACTTTCCAATCTCACTGCAAACTCGCAGCTTAGTAAATATACCCCCCACAGTCTCCATACCCATGGTTTTAGTAGAAATGCTCCTTCCTTCACTTATAAATTCCCACTTCAAACCATGGTGTGTCTGTATTAATGATTGGAAGAAGCTGATTGAATGAACTGCCGAACATGCGCTATCTCCCTGAACCACCAATGTGTGTGTGTGTGTGTGTGTGTGTGTGTGTGTGTGTATATATATATATTTATATAGTTTTGCTGAAAAAGAGAGGCACTCTCAGACTTCCATCAAATCAAATAGCAGTTTTATTCATCTTACGACGTTTCAGGTTCAGGTTCATGTTCTGTTTCCCTGATGAAAGGGAGTATCACTCTCTGAAACGTCGTAAGATGAATAAAACTGCTATTTTATTTGATGGAAGTCTGAGAGTGCCTCCCTTTTTCAGCACAGCTATCTACATCTTCTGGATGTGCACCTCAGCGGTTGGATTTTAAATTGAGTGTGATACCCCAGGAGTATCATGGTTATTTGTTTTATTGTGATTATACTGTGTATTTATGTACGTCACACACCAAAGAGGTGAAGAAGAGTTGCCTTTGACCCCTCTAGCTTCTGATTGACTGAAGAAAGAGAAGCTTCTAGAGTGGTGTGACAGTTGACAGTTGGAAGTGGCAGCAGGTGCAGAGCTGAGCTGAGGAGAAGACACTNATGGCAGACTGAGAGCGGGTCCCTGCGGATTCTACAAAATAGCCGTGTTTGAAGAGTTAGTTTCCCTCCCCCCACCCACGTGATAGGATAGTCGTTTTATTTTGCCACAAAAGGGCTGGGGCTTGATGACGTTTTGCCATCAAGTCCTGCCCCTGTGTAAATTTAACTCCATACCTTCTGGGATTTCCCGGAAGGCAGAGAGAAGAAATTGGCAACCCTGATATAAATCAGGCATTTTCTGATCACAGTCACTTATATATTCACAGATTCTACATTGTGCCTTGACCCTCTTTGAAGGTACTTGAACTAGAAGTGATACTTGGCTTCATTGTCATAGTCCAAACAGATATTGGACATAAGAAGGTCATCATTTGAGCCATGATAATAAGCTCATACCCCCCAACTGTCCCGCTTTCAGTGGGTCAGTCCCGCTTTCGGGGGACTGTCCCGCTGTCCCTCCCACCACCCAGTTTGTCCCGCTAAGGGGACGAACTTTGATTTCAATATGATGCTGCGAGCCGTGGGACTTGGGCGGGGCTTGGGTGAGGAGGGGGCGGCTGTGCCGGGCGGAGTTGGGTGGGTCCAGGGCAGGCTTATGTGTCCCGCGGCCCAGGCCTTTAAAGTTGGGATGTATGTAAGCTTGCACTTAAGCATAAATGGTTGTCTAATTTGTAATTAATATAGTGCTGGAGAAATGCCCATTTTCTCCAGAGCTTAACTTTTAATGAATGCAACAACAATGGAAAAAAAACTGTTTATGGTTTTTAACATTTTATATATATAGAGCCATAAATGATGAAATTAATTACACACTTCTGCAATTTGTTCTGTGGTCTGTGGTCAGTAAATATTCCTTATAGCAATAATTTTTAAATACTATTAAGTAAATAAACATTATGGCCTAAATTTACTAAGCGGTGAGATTGCAGTGAGATTGAAAAGTGAGGATGTTGCCCATAGCAACCAATCAGATTCAAGCTCTCAGTTTCATTTTGCATACTGGAGAATGTGAGCTCAAATCTGATTGGTTGCTACGGGCAACATCCCCACTTTTCAATCTCACTGCAATCTCAACGCTTAGTAAATTTAGGCCTTTGAACCAGATCCTGACCTGCTTGTGATCCCTTTTCGCTTTCAGGTCTGGACCCAATCATACCTCCCAACTGTCCCGATTTTGGCGGGACAGTCCCGCTTTTGGGGGACTGTCCCACCGTCCCTACTGCACCTGTGTGCTTCAATATTCAGCAGAACTATTTTATCAACATTTATTGGTGCATGATCAGGGCTACCATGAGTGTATTAAGAATATTGTTTATTTCAAAGGCATTGCTACATGAGAGATGTGCGACTAATACCCTGTTCAGATTACCAACACTTAAAAAAGGTATGGTTTGATCTGTGGTTTTGAGCTGGTGAAATTGCCACGGCTGTGAAAAAAGGACCGTTCAGATTGCAATTTGTAGCCTTGAAAAAGCTAGTGTTTTGTTAAAAACTCTTGGCACCGTTCACATTGAAGCATGCTTTTTGTTAAGAGTAAAAGTCATTACTCAAAAAATGTTCTGTCATTGACTGTAAAAAGGCATTTAAAGGGACTGTGTACAAAGGTGACGTATTATGGATGATGACCTCATTGTTGTACTCATGGGCAACAAGTTCCTCTCACTCTTCATGGTTACTGCTGCCTGGTTGCTGTATGATGCAGCATATCATAGCTACAACACCATATTGACACTCTACAGCCTTCTTCAGGATGTCAGCAATATGACTGAGGCTTGTTACCTGCAGGAGAGAGCAGATGCGTAGCGCTAATATTTGCAGTATATCTTTTATTCTGAATATTACCACCATGACCTACCGACACATGTCAAAAAGACTGCAAATATGGAGAAGCTTTCATTCAAACTGTGGAAGCCGGGCCCTCAGATCACCCTCATGAAGTCTGAAGTTCTCACTGTTTAAGTAGATACATGCACATTTGTGGCATGCTGGAGGTCATTTTGCAGGGCTCTGGCAGTGCTCCACCTGTTCCTCCTTGCACAAGGGAGAAGGTAGCGGTCCTGATGCTAAGTTGTTGCCCTCCTGCAGCCTCCTCAGCATCTCCTGATACTGGCCTGTCTCCTTGTAGCACCACCATACTCTGGACACTACGCTGACAGACACAGCAAACCTTCTTGTCACAGCTTGCATTGATGTGCCATCCTGGATGAGATGCACTACCTGAGCCACTTGTGTGAGTTGTCGTCTCATGCTACCACTAGAGCAAAAGCACCACCAGCATTCAAAAGTGACCAAAACATCAGCCAGAAAGTGGTCTGTGGTCACCACTTGCAGAAATACTCTTTATTGGTATTCAACAGAATATATGAACAAGGTAGAGATGAGCAGGTTCGGATTCTTGAAATCCGACCCACCGAATTTTGGTGATCCGAGCGTCTCGGAACTCTCCCGCCCGTCAAACGTCAGCGCCGCCGGTCGGATTTATTATTCTTTTTTTTTTTTTCATCAGACGCTGCGGACACTGCGGACACTTGAAAGGCAGGTAAGAAGGTGGACATGGGGGGAAGGCTGGCATGAAGGTAGACATGGGGGAAGGCTGGCATGAAGGTGGACATGGGGGAAGGCTGGCATGAAGGTGGACATGTGGGGAAAACTGGCATGAAGGTGGACATGGGGGGAAGGCTGGCATGAAGGTGGACATGGGGGGAAGGCTGGCATGAAGGTGGACATGGGG
>JABWIB010000068.1:194078-198703 GCA_016617825.1 Platyplectrum ornatum | reverse complement strand
TAAGTTGCGGTATGGAGGAGGAGAGTATGTAAGAGGACATTTATCACAAAATTACGGTTCCTGAGGGGCTTATACAAGGGGACGGATCCTATTCGGGGATTCAATGGATGGCCTCCTCGTATCACTCACACAACCTAGAGGTACCTCTCGTTTGGGGATAACAAAGTGAGGAGCTTACTCATTTTTTGAGAGCTAAGTATAGGTCTGATTGTGGAGGTTGTGTGTAATCTCTGTCTTAGGTGTGTGTGTTTGTGGGCAACCAGTTCATCAGTGCTGGGCACCACGACTTATGACAGGAGCACTGTCCTATAAAATGCTCTAAAAGAATAACTAAGCCCAACCCTGCATTAGGGGTATAATACCCTTTGTACATTTTACATTCCAAAAAATAAACATTAATCACAGCTGTATAACTTATTTTTTCCAAATAAATAGAGCAGACATGTTTTAATTACTACTAGCGCTTATCCGACTAATTGTGCAGCCACCACATGGCACATACATAAGATGCTAGTACATTTAATGTCGTCTGCAATTCTCTAATGAAACCCTGACAATTCCACTGCACAAATGATAAACTACACCTTTAACAGAATCTAATGATCCTTGGGCATTCACCATAAATTGGTCCTATTATCAATGACAGCTAAGGGCCCGGAACGATTCTCAGGTGGCTGTCTTTGTATAACAGGCCTTGGTCGTCGTTTTCAGGATCACAGATAGGACATTGAGAAGCATAATCATTTATGTGAAATTATTGAGCATTCATAAAGTATTTACTTAGGATGAATCCCATGTAGGAAAGCATTACGATGGACCAGGGTCACCATTAAAAAAAGAAATGAAAGGAGACAGTTTTATTGATATAGATCCAGGATATTGCTATTTTGCTTGGAAACGAGAGCATCTAGCCGCATTTGCATATGAACATATGCTCTCCTCTAGTAGTCTCAGGCCTAATTAAGACCATTGCATGCAGTGTAACAATGCGGTGTATTCTATTACATTTAGAAAACATGCTCATGTGAGGTGGTGACACAAGGCAAAGGCAGGAAGAGAAATGTCTGAAGAGAGGACACATCAGGCAGGATAAGTGACAACCCTATTGCTTACACAGGCTTTGATTGTTTTCTCTTGCGAGCCTGCATGCTGCTGTCATTTTTACATCTCCGTCTCAGCCGTAGGATATTTTTAGCAAGCATCATTGTATTGTAACAGGACAAACCACATTGAAAACAGATAATGGAAACTCTTTGGAGGTATGATAAGCAGCGCTCAGCGAGNAATGTCCAAGACAATGTCACTGGATTTGAGCAAGTAATTACTAGGGTGGTGACATCCTCAGCCCCCCAAATTGCTGACTGCAAGACTTATACCTCTCAATTTATGGTAACACTTACGGCAATCTATTTCATATACAAGTTTTATACTGAGTAGAGTAAAAATATGTCAGCCTGGAAAGAATAAGCCGAGCAGGTGGTACGCAGCTTTCCATAAATAGCAGCATGCAATCTATATTTTACATCCTAAAATCCTCGGATCTGAGCTTGACAGGAAGATGGAATATCTTTAAACATTGTAATCTAATATCTGATAATTAATGGTCTCATATCAACATTCTAGCATTGCTAGCAATATGACAAACTGAACCTGGTAAAGATAAAATAAATAATAATCAAGGCGCCAATCTGAAATAAGACTGTGCATTTCTCATAAAAGGAACTTTGATTATTCCATGGGGCTGATTCAAGGTTAGGAGTTATGCTATGAAAGGATCACATTTCTAGCCTGGCAAATACACATTCACGTCTTAGTTCCTGTGTGCTATGGGTGCTGGGTGGTTAGTGAGAGATCCATTGAGAATAGAAAATCAGAGTTTAGGCCTAAATTCACTAAGCGGTGAGATTGCAGTGAGATTGAAAAGTGGGGCTGTTGCCCATAGCAACCAATCAGATTTGAGTTCACACTCTCCATGAAGTAAAATGAAACTGAGAACTTGACTTGATTGGTTGCTAGGGGCAACATCATCACTTTCCAATCTCACTGCAATCTCACCACTTAGTAAATATACCCCTAAGTCTGTATTTCGTACTGCACGTGCTGTATTTTACTGGTATATATAACTGTCTATATATTATGACCATTACCATACATTTATCTTTTTACTATAAACTGTAGCATTTAAGAAACAATAAAGTCTATGTTTTATTTAAAAAAAATAAAAATAAAGGTAAGTAATTTTACTTTATTTGTGATTCAACTATGTTCCAAAATATGGGCTGAACATACAGTTTCCAAACCTGGTATAACGCAGTTGTATGGGATATTTGTGCACTGATGTTTTCATACAATGAAAGTTAGAAGAGCTTTTTTAAATAGTCTAAAATCGTATTAATGGCATGTAAATGAGTATATCAAGTCACACGCTTAATATTTCCATTGTCAGTTGATGAAATGGTCCGTGCAGAGAAAATTATTTCGACTTGTCACTCTGGCAGTAATGAAGACCACCTTGGATTCCTAGAACAAACTCTCTTGTGTTAACACATAAATTGTAAGCAAAGGCAAAGCGCACAAAGGCCATTCACTCACTACAAACAGATCAGATCTTTCAATCCAGCGCTTAGCAGCTACGAAGAGAATCTGCTGTGAGTGAAATGGATATAAATGCCTAGAGTTTCAGCAAAACTGTAGCAGTTTAAATAGTTTCCCTGGCATTGGCCTATTCTAAAGGATCCAGCGCAGACAGGGAGAAGACTAACTCCCATCAATAGTATTATGTTAAATAACAGTGTGCTTTGTGCATTGACTTCCTTTATATGTAATGCATGATCACTATTGGCCTACATAAGCCGTCATTTCCAGAACTTGCCATTACGGCAATATACCTATGATTAAGTGATTCGATTTACTTTAGATAGCTGCCAATTTATATAAATATTAGAAAAGCCCTAATTCTCTTTGGTACCATAGGCCCTTCGTATATAATAAGATAATAAGTCTCCTTTTTATGTGGGTGTATGGAGGAGAATATGTTTCCCAAAATTGTGGGTCTGGAAAGGGCAGGGCATATACAAGTGGGTGCAGCTTATTGTGGGGGGTGGGGAGGCCGGTATACCAGCCCACTTCAAACACTATAATATATACAGAATATATATGGGTTGTGCCTAAATGTAAGTCAGCATTCAAAATGATACATTTCCTTTACTCTCCAACTGCATCCAACTTTTATATTTTGCTGTTTATCTTCTTTTATTATCCCAACTGAAAAGCAGATAGAAATTGTCCTGCAGTCGCTCGTAGCTGACATGGCTATCCTTAGCCACTGAGGTATTGTACAGCTATTAGAATAAGTGTGGTAGGCCAAATTTAGCCGGCAAAACCATTACTGCTGATTGATGGGACTGAAGAATTCACTAGAAATGTATTTGAGAGAACAAGACCATTCTCAATGAACATCAGTTCCTAATTGACAGCTTGGCCTCCATATAATTTAGTTGCTATCTCAGTGATTTAAAATCGTACATTTCCAACTCTTCAAATTCCATTGATATTAATAGGTTCAAGTTACACTTATCTGTATAACATTCACTTCTGCTGAGATAAAAGCGCATCTGGCTATTTTGTTCATCTGCTGCTCGTCCTTTATTTCTTTTACACTTATTTCCTGTATGTGGTTTCAAATAATTGAGGCGATCTTAATGTGCATGTTTATGTATGTGCTTACATTTATTTTATTTGTAATAGAGAAAAATATAGGAGCTTTGCATATGGCTGTGTGCAAATCCTTCAAAGGAACTATGAATTATGACTTTGGTTCAGCATGAGTGCAGTAAGAAGAAATGTACCTCATCTGTAATACACTGTGTAGACTAATATCAGCTTCTTTTTCCCTATATTGCAGTCAGATATTGATCTAGTAAAATAGCACCATATTGGCGCTGTCTGTTGTGGTATTCATCATGCTGTCACATTCCCCTGGTTCCTGAGTTATTAGAAGGTAGCATTGAGGGAGTACTGTCATTATACATGTCACACAATTGCAGTATCTGTAATCTGCAGTATCTCGGTAGTACAATAAGAAAAACCCCAAAACACTGTTTATTAATATGTTTTTGCACATTCTCATATATTTAAATCATGACATCTGACTTGTTGCTAACGCTTCAAAACTTTAGCTTTAAGGGAGAGTGGAGCTTAATCTGTTGAGGCGAAGTGTTTGGGTTTTATTTCACACCATGCAAACACAAAACATAATTTCACAAAATTGTGTTCAATTCATAAATGTGCGCACTCTATTTATACAGTGCCAGCTGACCAAAGGGTGGTGACGGGCAATGCAAAAGTACTAAACATGGTAATAGTGTTACAAAGGAATCTATGTAAAAGCGGCCTATGGCAGTGACTGGGTTCTCAATTGTGTTCATTTTGCGTTCTTTTTAGCCACAAACTCAGTTACCACCTCTATGTTATAGTACCACAAATGTAATCCTAATAATTGTTAACATATGATTCAAGTTTTTTTTCTGAAAACATTTTGTGACCTTCTGCATCTTTCGTGTATACTTGGTTTTCAAGACAACAGTTTTTCATTATATTAAGAATTAAAAACAAGGTTGTTAATC
>JABWIB010000068.1:156578-189078 GCA_016617825.1 Platyplectrum ornatum | reverse complement strand
GGAGGAAGAGGATGGGTTATCATACCACTGCAAGGACAGCGCTGTGTACAAATAAATCATCTGTGCTCACATAATGTATTGGACCCTATTAAAACTGCCCGTGTGTATGTGGATATCTTATATCGTATGGTGATCTCTTGTCATTGAGAAAGTTCTTATAAGGCAATAAAAAACCTCCCACCGTTGAATACAGTACGTTCTCTTTATTTACAGATACTTCTATACAAAGTTACAGTATTAAATGTAATGTCAATTTAATGCCATCACAATATGTAATTACAGAATTCACCATAAAACCTCAAGTTTCCTTCTATTGCCTAATCATTTATGTTTAAAATAGAAGCAATGCATTATTAATAATGAAATATGCGTCCCCTTCTTACTCAACGCCATAACTCCACCACTCGCCCCTATTTTTAACATATCATTAGCAAACAAATAATAATCACTCAGACATGAAGTAGCATTATAAGACATGAACAGTTTGCAATGAAGACAGGGAAAATAATTGAAAGTTGCAGAAAGGCTGTTGTTGGATCTTGTAAGAAATGGCTAGAAAATTAGATTAATCAAGGAGCAGACATTAGGAAGAAAGTTTGTGCGAATGGTTGACAGTCTTGCTCTTTTCCTCATTTCAAATGTTGGCAGAGTAGCAGCCAGCTCCTAGGGAAATGTGCTCCTTTCATACTTGAGTAATTGATGAATTGTATGCAATATGCAAATGAGAATCCATAAATCTTATGAATGACAGCTTAATTTATGTGAGCCTTAATGAATGCAGGATTAGATTTTAATTAAATATCCTCAAAGGCACCCTGAGTAGTAGGGGTTTTTTTTGGGTCTTGTTTTTTGAAGACTTGTTTCACATGCAATGCATTTTATAGAAGTGGAAAATCAGCCAAAGCTGTGAATGCAAATGGTCTTGTGTTCCGATGAAAAGTATTGTTCAGTTTTGTAAAGCAAACAGTACTTGAATTGATAATAAGCCTGCACAGATTCAAAGATCGCAGGCTGTTTTGAAAGGGATTTTCTTCTAATTTCTAAGCTTTACTTCTTGTGTTTTACAATTTTCTTTCTTGCCTTTTTATCTCACTAGACTAGACATTGCATTCACTTTGCATGTATATTAATAGCATTTGTGAACCTAACTGGTTGCTGAAGTTAAGATTATTAATAAAATAAGTTCCCCGATAGCACATCTCCCTGATATGTTTGATAAGGGTCCTGTCGCTTTGACCTAAAGCATTCTAACCCCTTTTTATGTGCTAGTTTTAGTATGCATGCGCCTTTGTTCCCACACATGTTCAGTTAAATGTGGGTCCAGTAGTTTGCCATTGAGATAAGACAGGGCAGTTAATGTCTCTCCTTTGAAAGAATCAAAGTCATGAGAAAATATATATATATTAAGGGCAAATGCGGAAGTCTGGTTTTATACCCGCACATAGGTAATGTCTACACTATAAACTGACTAAGAGGGAACAGCAACCCACAGACGTTAGGAAAACACTGGTTTGTCCTTTACATCTAAGCTTAAGCTATAAGTATACAATTATATAATTAAATGTATAGTGTTAGTATTGTATATTACTAAATAAATCCGGGAGCTCAACTGAACACAGTATTATGTATTTGGGTTCGGTTGTGAGAAAATGAATGACGGTGAGCACATTAACCATTGGGTGATTTGTGAACAATTTACTGTGAAGTCATATTCACAATAATTAAAATATGTAAACAAAATGACCCGACAGTAGACAGTCTACTTATAGCATGCTGTACTTATGAACATAATCACATATAAATAGCAGTACATTTCATATTACATACATGTTACGACTCGGTGTAGCTGGAAGTCTTGCTGCTTTGTTCGCCAGCAGGTTAAATTTAGTTCAACCTTAAGAGAAAAGAGAAACAAGGTATTTACCTGACACTTCCCACTGGTGCTGCGATGCTAAAGAGTTCATTCCAGGATGTCTGTGTGTCAGGGCCACTAATAGGAATGCTTTGTCTTGCTGAAAGTGATGTCTGTACAAGTGATATCCCAGGAAGCCATGCATCCAGAGATGTGTGCTGCCACAGACCTGGGTCACTGATCGATCAGCACTCCCAGACAAGTTGGAAAGTGGTTTATTAAAAGTAAAACAGAGATGATCGGGACACAGACATCATTCACTGTACCATTTGTTTAAGAATAGACAGTAAACAGCAATAGTTTGTAATCATACCATGTTCTACACCTACTGTAATACATATAGATTTATTTTACACCAGATCAGCCTATGTCAAGTTATCTTTCCCCCTTAGAACTCTTTGCCTACACTGTACAATACATTTATGTGGTGAGTCTTAGAATGAGGGGTTTCTGTCTTCCATATTGAAGTAATGGGAAACCAGTCAGTATCGGAGAGGTGTCTGTAGGGTTGAGGATCACTGGGAGGCACAATATATATTGTTCACCAATTACTTTGACTGGGAAATAAATGCATGCATAGCCTCCTTTCTGCCATTAAACTTACATGGGGACCCATAAAAGCAAGACCAAAAGGAAGACAAAATATTCCTAAGAAACTTCTGCTTTGTGTCTTTTTTTATCCACAGTAGTTGGGACCTTGTGTAAAATAATATACATGGTTTAAAATATTTCTCTTTGTTGGTATTTAGCTTGATCCTAGTTCTTTTTTGTCAGCACAGTTATATATAACAAACCTGATTCAGACAAATGCCAGCCTCTCCTACGTATAGCATTGAATTTAAGCACACACGAGGGTTGTGCAATCCCCCGGCAAGAAAAGTAGGTTCTGTTGAGAGGCTGGCTGGCACCTTATACCGTTTAACTTAACATATATTAAATGACAAGGTGGACCTACAGACTTACATACTATTGAACTTACAAGAGTAGAGTTACAAGTGGGCAAAACCATATTAATGAATGAAATTTAATGTCACACACTGACATTCATTTTACCTCCCCTGCAGTTCATCATGGTTTTACCCACTCGTAGTGGTACACTTGTAAGTTCCATAGTAAGTCCAGTGCTTTGTTATTTGTGACATACTAGACATTACATCACAGACATGCTTTCATAATGTTTGATTTCCTATATACAGACTTCCTCATTGAGTGAATACTTGGTGCCATAACATAATTAAAAACATAAGCATTTGTGATATTGCAAATATTCCTTCTTAATAGATATTTTAGGTAATGAAAATGTAGACATTATTGATATTTCCTGAAATGTTAATAAAGCTAATGCAGGTATATAAGATGTCCACTTAAAACAAGCAAAACAAGTGTGCTGACATAATAATGTAATAAATCTATAACATCAGTGTGACTTACTGCTGGACTTCATGAAAAAACATGGAGCACTTGATTTTGATTATATTGCATCTATTAAATTGTACAGAACTGAAAGGGAATTAGACAGGAAAAATAGAGAAACTTGCAGTTATGTTGCAATAAATTAGCTAATATATCAAAATATACAGGAACAGCTGTCATGTGCTATATACATTTAATACGGTATTTGTTCGTGTTGATCTTGGCTCACAAGTAGATGAAATGTGGTATTGGAAAATAGATAAGGAAAGCATGCAGAATGTACATGTGCTTATGTTTATAGAACAGGCGTCACTTTTTGGTTGGGGGAGGTAGATATAATCTTGTTTCATCCTATTAGATCCATACAGTAGTGCCCGTAAAACTACTACTTGTCACTGGCTCCCAGTTCCTCTGTGGTTTCATGATCCCTGTCATGCTTTAACATCACCAGTGGGGAAGTATCATATTCACATGAGCATTATAGGGTACATATTCTTATTTTAGAGTCAATGGACCATATCCAGACTTTACGTACTATTGACTTTCTCGCAATTTACTCACGAGTGGGCAAAACCCACAAAAAAAATGTTGAATTGCAGGGGGGGTAAAATGAATGTTAGTGTTAGTGAATGCAGGGAGAATACTTTACTTTATTGTTGCGTGTTGTACACAGATACTGACCAGCGTTACTGTTACACTGTTATTAGACTTGGGCTGGAAACATCATCTCTCACCTGTAACACTGATTGCAACTAATGAAATTTACCTCCCCTGCAATTCAACATGGTTTTTCCTACTCTTGAAAAATCTTTCGATTGGAACAATTTATCTTATAGCGTATGGCCAGCTTAAGTCATTATTAAGTCAGTAGTACGTAAAGTCTGGATTTGGTCCATCGCGTGCCCTTTGCATAAGCTCCATATAAGTTTNAAAAAAAAATGAATTAAATATAAGCCTGAATATTAGTCTGTTAACGATGCGCACTGGACGAAACCCTCTGAATGAGATTGAGGTTTTTCTTGTGCTGCCTGTGTACATTTGTATGTTCTCTTCCGACCAACCAGACAAGGCCTTCTCTCCTATATACTGTCTATAGCAGGGCTCGAAGTGGGGGTGTATACGGGGGTATGCCATACCGGCACTTCTCCCAATGTTGTCATTGAAAAACTACAAATCTCCATTGACTTCTATTATATCCAGTGTTTTCATACCCCCACTTCTAAATGTCCATACCAGCACTTCTAAATTTCCACTTCGACCACTGGTCTATAGTATAACTATCTGAACCAATCATTGTTCTGTACGTTTCCACGCGCTTGGCAGGCAAATACTTTGGGACATTACATGCTTTACACCAGAGATTCACAAAGAGGAACATTTTTTAAAACTGTTTTCCAAATGTTACTCATCTCTAAATAACACCTTTACTGTGTTCCTTTGTTATTATAGTACATCAGGATGTGTTTCTTTTTCATTACAAAACATGAACAATGAGCACTGGAACAATGACTAGTTACTTAGAATGTTTAACAAATTCCTTAGGACAAAGTGCTGGAGCACTGACTCTCACATATGAAATTTACTTTAAAGCCTACAATTAAAAAGTATAAGTGTGTCTTCACGGGTTCACAGGGCAATATGCTTATAGCTGTGTAATCTTGTTGTTTGCTCATGTCACTCTGGATTATAGTTGCGGACCTAAACCTCCTCATTTNATTTAATGTTTTTACTTCTTTGAGCCATGGGAACTTTCCTCTTATGCTATTAACCCCTTGGTTGACCATATTGTAAAATATTAACCATCCAAACCACTTTGTCTTCCTCTTTTAGCTCAGGAGGGCAACCTGTACAAATCACATATAACATCTTTGTGGACCTCGTATGATTCCCCTGGTTCTAATCTCAACCCAATGGTGTTAAAAAATGTTACTTACTGCCCGTGATTTTTTGAGTGGATGGACCAGATCCGAACGAAGGATTGATCATGGTTTAGAGAATCCCTTCCGCAAACAAATCCAATGTGGCAGAGTCTGCCCCAAATCTAGCTAGACCCCTGCTGTTTCTGGCAGAAAGAGGGGAATGACAGGGGAGTTCACTTCCCTCTTCCCCGCACACCCGCACTGACGCATGGGCGTGTGTCAAGCAGGATCTTTCTTAACTTGTCTTCAAATCTGGATCTGGTCCCTTGTGCTTTGTGCATGGAGAGTTAAAGGATGTGGCCCATTCCTCCAACAGAGCCAGGAATCTGTCTAGGGACCTCTGTGACAAGACTGTGGGCAGGTGCCTGTGCCCCTTGCATGTCCAGGGAACTGAATAACCCAACTAATTGTACCCTATGTCATGGGTACCATCCCCAATAGGTAGTTACACCACTGACAATAACCTCGTATCTTATTAAAGCCTTTTTAGTCTAAACCAACTTTATAAAAGTACATTATTATTAATAAAAAATATATTATTGCATTTGGGTGCAAAATAGCCGAGATACAACTGCACCACACGACTCTGCCATTAGTTAAATGAAAGCAATGATTTTATAGGAAATACAAAGAAACAAATCTGTGATTGACCTTTTGAATGTTATATTGGAATTACTTCCTGTCACATACTGACAAAACTAAATGAACCTTTTCTGACCCTTGACTCGTAGCATCTTGAGGAGTACAGTTTGAGAATATAGCGTGTAGAAGCTGTGCCGTGTTTTGCAATGTTTTTCTTTTTCCTTTAATTTTTTTTATATAGGTCTTGGCAATTTCTAAGAGACCTTGTTTTCATTTCTGGTCAGCACCTCAGCAAACTAATCAATGAGGCATGAACTGCTATCTGCAGTGATGGAAATGAAAAATAAACCACAGATAATCCCTCAGTTAAAAGGTTATTCTGTGCGATAAAAGCTATTTTGTTAATTTATTTACTTTCTGGTACAGGGAGATAAAGTGAAGGAACAATTAGAGAATTCAAGTTAAAGGATTTTAAAGGGNAATGACGATTTATTATTTCATGCCTTTTTGATTGGCAGCTTGGTTGCACATGTAAAAGGAGTTGTTAAGGTAAGCCAACATGACTACAGACAATGATGGTGACGTATCAATGAGATGCTGGTTTGCCGTCTTTTAATATAGATTGCAATGCAACTTCCTGCTGTGCATTACAGTTCCTGAATCATATCCCTTAGACTGGTGCTGGTCAAATACTGAACCTGGTTTACGGCGTAACTATTCTTCAGATACAATTATTTTAAAATGCGATTTTATTAAAAGACACACACTTCTAGATGAACTGTGATGTAGTGTCTTTTTTCTGTTTAGGGACAATACAACAGTTTAAGCACGCATGGGGTGTAGTAAATCTCGAATTAATGGTTGAAGGTCAGTATAGTTTTAAATACACAGCTGAGTAGACTACATTATAGACTTGTTAAGTCACATAGGGTTTAATACAGTGTCTATGTTTACACCTGTTATAGTGTAGTTTCTATGAACATGCATGGTGGTACACAGCTACATGTGTAGTATAGTTTCTATGAACATGCATAGCTTGAAATAACTCGGGAGTTTATAACTACATATAATATATATAATATACATATAAGATTTGTTTTTGTCCTCACTGTCTGATGTCTATGTAAACCAAAACCACAAGTCATTTCTGAATTCTTGAATTCAACCTACATTTACTGTTCTCCATACCGGCTCATATGTATAATTCATCTATTTTGATTAAGTCATTGTGGATTTAAAAAAAAAACAAAAAAAACCTGAAAAAAAAAAATCAAACATTGACATAATAGAGTTAATGATACACATGAGCAAATTACCTTAATTAATTCACATCACACTATGTTTTGCCATACTCATATAAAGTCAATTAAGTACATGTACATTCTGCTATAATAATGACTGCTGGAATAATGACCTTTGATATACAACACACAATTTAGTGATTGTCATTTCATGGTACTATGAGTTTTTGCGCATTATAATTACTTGGACATTGACTGGACAGAACCTGGACTGAATTAATATCATGTTTCATTTCATGACATTGGTGAAATCATTTACAGGACCTCATCATTTTCTGTTGTGCGGTACATTAAATAGCGGAATTTGCGGCAGTCAATAAATATAAGGGAATTTTGGCTATTACAGTTCATATTACTGCTATTTCTTTTCTTTTCTTTCCATTGTAGTCACATATTGCTATCAGATTTAGAATATTTTTACATCTTAATGCTTGAACTAATCTGCTTATTAGATATACTAAGCAGAATGGAGAATGAGGACGTTTAAAAGGAAAATATTCTGTATATCAATCATTATTAAAACAATGCTCCTACAAAGGTTAATACTATACATGAAAACATTGTGACGGCTTCTACAGTGATTTTCTTTTATGATCGTGTGGGAGGCATTCACTTGTCAGCCCGGAATCCCAATTTGAAGGGAATTTGTTTTGTTAAATCGGAATTTTGCCTAGTATTGAGTGACACTTGGGAAATATGCCCCTTTCCCTTAATGATACAAAGAAAAGATATTTTCATTTATACTATAGTGTATATTACTGCTTCCTATTCACTCATATATATGTATCCTTTACTGTAATTGCTTATGCGTGTCAGTGGTAATGATGATAAAATGCATGATATGTTTATAATCTGGTTTATCTGCTATGTAGAATGGATAATGTCATGCTTTCTAATGGTTGGTGACTCTTTTGGAAACACTGACTTGTTCTGTTGAAGATTACTAGTGCGCTATTAATTACTCTTTCATCTGTATTTACTGTAGCAGCATTTCATACACTTCTTGGAACATAAACAAGATGCAGACATGAATAGAATCAAACAAATGTCAAAGCGAATCATGCTCACTGGCAGTTATCCTAAATATTTCATAGGAGTATTGTAAATGAATGTAAAATGGCATGGCACAGTGGTTAGCATAGCGATCTCAGAACACTGAAAACTTGGGTCCTCCAACTGATCGCAGTTCTGTCTGACTGTTCTACTTTCGTTTCCTTAAATTTCGTTTCCGTAAAATTGAGCACCATTGCAAAGGTAGGGACTTAGGGGTCGATTGAATTGCTGTTTGTGTAAGGGGGATTTATCGTGCCGTATCAACTCGCGGCCCGTAATAGACTTTTTTGTGTCTTAAAACGAGAATTGAATCGGCCCCTTAGTGATGGCAGGGTAGCCCCTTCAGTATTGTCTGCCCCAGGGCAGTCCGTGTCATGCTGCCATGCTCCCACTGTACATGGCTCACTCTGAAGTCTAGTCAACTAAGAAGAGAGCTTTGTGGGACTGGACGGCAACTCTTGCAGATCGAGTAATAAATGAATGTACAGGTTATTATAATTATAGCACATAAACCAGGTTGCTGACTCCCCGGAATTTCGGGAAAATCTCCCAGGTCTTAAAATCTCCTGTGAGCTAGGCGTATAATTACTAAGTGGTGAGATTGCAGGGAGATTGTAAAGTGGGGATGTTGCCCATATCAACCAATCAGATTCAAGCTATCAGCTTTTTTCTACACACTGGAGAATGTGAACTCAAATCTGGTTGCTATGGTCAACATCCCCACTGCAATCTCACCTCTTAGTAAATATACCCCCTGGACTGAAGTAGTTATTTTAATAGAAATCACTGCCATAGCCCCAACTGTTACTATGATGAATGGGGATTGATGACATGAAGCCCTGCCCATGCATAGCAAGATTGATACATTATCCTGTTCAGGGGTGGGGCTTTTAGGCAAGATTTATGCAGAGCACACCCTCTGCCTAATCCCTTTGCTGTCAATTTTTGGGTTTTCCTGGAAGAGAGAAACCAAAAAGTTGCCAACCTTTTAACTGTATAAAAAGCTAAAATCAGTTAAAAGTTGTTTAAATCATAAATGTGTAAATGTGACGCATTCATTCGTTCAGTTTTGATTGATTGCTTTTGTATACACAAAGAACATTTCTTTGTAGAAACAAAATGTAAAATAAGTACTTTAAACGTGCAATTTACAAAACATATAATCAGTGTTACATATATTAAGTGATTGTGCTTTTGTAAACAAACTTCATTGTTTTAATAAGTTCCGTATGTAAATGGCTAACATGGAAACAGGAAGCTTGTATGAAGTCAGCAGTCCCTTATGGCCAATTGTGTCCAGCAATCAGGTATATTAAAACCGATCTTTTAATAGAGTTGATAAAGTTTGAGAGAAAAAAGAGTTGATAGCATTTGCAGCCGTCAGTGTGATAGCATCAGGTTCTAACGTGCAGTGCCAGGTCAACATGTACCATAGCCATTATAGAAGAATGGTTCAGGGAAAGTTCACTTCTATTGTTTTACCATGGTTACAAAACATAAAATAAGAGAAATCCTGCGTTTGTAACATATTGCTGCCTCTGGGCCCTTGAGGTTGTATGTTCTTTATTTTCGTCCTCAAATTGAATGCAGTAATACAAACCTTGTGATTATCTTTAGTGTAAACAAAGGAATATCCTCTGATCACTTCTAAAGTAAAACACAGATGTTTTCGGTTGACTGTTGATGTCATTAAGCTAAATGTTTATCTTTTCTGCATTTGATCCTGTAAGCTTATGGGGGGATCCAATTTATTACTAAGGCACTAGAAGAATTAACTTTCTACATGCAGTAATTGTTTTAATGTAAGTGTGCCTGAGCATGAATCTCTGCTCTTGGAAAGGAAACAGAGAATTCCTAATAAAATACATCTGTGTAGAACGTGTTTCCTTTCAGAACTTGCTAATTGCCAATGCACTAATAAGCTTATATTCCACAAACAGGACATGTTATAGTCACAACTAGANCGCCATGCACACATGTATGTAACTGATGACAGGAGCATACTCATCGTATTGCAACCTGTGATCAAGTGCGGTTGATCTTCTATAACCCTATTTCTAGGTAAGTCAGGACTTACCTAAGAATATGGGATTGCCATGCGCACAGGTTGATTGTTTTGGGTACACAATATCCTGTGTCTGCATGAAATGATAATGGGATATTCTGTACAGATTGTCTCTCCATAATCCCCCTACTTCTCAGTGCTATGATTCATAGCATCGCTGCGGGTGGGGAGGACAGTTATGTTAACAAGCCCCTGCACACTGTCAGCTCCGACTCTCCTGTCATGGACAGGGATCTCCAGCAAGGAGCATCTTGGGAAGATGACTGTTTACTATGTGTGGGAGGCCGAGAGTTCACCAAGAAGAGTTTCAAAGTTTATTTACCTCAGTAAATAACATACTGCAGAAATACACTGTAAGCTTATGCTAATTGTACTTAGTATAGAGCAGGGGTAGGCAACCTGCGGATCCCCAGTTGTTGTCAAACTACAAGTCCCAGCATGCTTTTCATGCTGGTACTTGTAGTTCGGCCACACCTGCAGAGCCGCAGTCTGCTTACCCCTGCACTGGAGGATTGCTTTAGCCCAATATACCACCCCCTCGATGTATAACTACGAGCCCCAGCATGCTTTAACTGCATAGACATAGTGGATGCCTGGCAAAGCATGCTGGGTCTTGTAGTTTAACAACACCTGGTAAAGAGGGACCATAATTTAAATTGAGCACATTTCTGGCACTGAATGCAGGCTACCCTGCCAGAAGCCTTTCTGAGGACAGGATGGAGGTCTGGTAGCCATGCAGCAAGGTTTTCTGTTGGGCCATAGCATAACATTTTCTGCAGAGCCAGTGTGTGATATTTTAAGTACAGTCCTGGGTTCAAAAGTCGTTACATGTGAGGGGAGATCAGTCAGAATGGTGGGACCCAGGGATGCTGAAAATCCAAGGCCTGTTACTAATCTAAGGTCATAGTACACTAGAAGCCCCAAACAGCTGGAAAAGTCAACTGACAGGCGAAAGAAAGAAGCAAGAAACATCAAATGGGATTAGCTCTGGTCAGATAGAGAAGCATAATTTCCAACAGTGGGCCAGATTCAGATTTACATGACTTACACTCTCATGGGCAGAACCATGTTCAATTGCAGGGGAGGTAAATTGAATTAATTGCAATCAGTGTCTGAGTGCAAAATGCTAAAATAAAGTATTCTCCCTGCAAGCAAACACTAACATTCATTTTACCCCCCTGCAATTCAACATGGTTTGGCCCATGAGAGTGTAAGTCATGAGTGTAAGTCATGAGAGTAAATCTGAATTTAATCTGAATCTGGCCCATTGAGATTATTGTAGAACGGACAAAATGCCCTGCCCCATTTGTTTTGTAATAAATTACAAAAATGAGGAAAGTCACATATTAAGAGCGACAGTGGGAAGTTATGGGAGAGGGCCTTGAAAGATGGAGTAAATGGCCTAGAGCGACTGAGGCAGGGGACAGGAGGGATGGACGAAGTGCAGTGGACAAAAGGAGGAGAGACAGGAGGAGTGCATTGTATCTCATATTTGGACATTTGTAATTAATCTTTAAATATTATGTTTATTGTTTGTTCAGCAGTTCCATAGTAGGAGTCCTTTTATAATTTGATTCTGACCCATGCAAAACAAACACGTTTATAAAACATCCACTTTTTATTCTTTTACTGCTTAAAATGTTTAAAAGAATAGTACATTATGCCATAATACTGGCATCTCCTTCATTACACCTCTGATCACTCTTGGGGGTATGTAGCTAGCTGCTTTCTCTTGAATATGGCTTATAGTACCTAGCATTAGCAATAAAAGCACGCAATAACGTTCCTGCTCTCCAGGGGAAAGGGTTAAACCATAGCTTGACTAATCTTTAAATGACAAAAAATAAAGAAATTGTAAGACCTTTTCACACGTTAGATATGTATTGTCATTTATCATCTAGATATCAGGCTAGCAGTGCGAAGTAATAAAACATATCATCGGAAAATGTGCTATAGGTCTGAATCACTCTTTCATTCCACCTCCCAGCTAACTGTAGTATTAAATCAAACAAGCAGAACATTTCCTAAGGCAGCCATTGCCTTTTAATTTCCTGAAGAACCTTAAAATATCATTCATTACAAGTACTACACATATTTGGTTTTTAAAAGTCTCATAAATCAATAGCAGGCTGACTGTAATAATTATTACAAGTTAGTGCATAATTTTCATGCTGAAGGCTGCATGCAGAACTTTAGCATATGCAAACGAGGCAATTCAAACTGTGTATAGATATTAATATGAAGAAGCAGGTAACGAGGTACATGCTATGAATTATGCATCAAGAGCGGCTGATCTTCAATGAGGAAAATGAATTCAGCATGTAATCTAATTAGTGATGGAAGTCTATTACATCTAACTGCAGAAGCAACCGTCCTTGAAACAAATTTATTTACAGTCCATGTTACCACTTGAAACAACTTCCAAATGATGTTTTAGGCAGCCATTTAATTTGTGTTTTTTAAACATGTTCCTTTTGCTTCCAGCTCCAGACCGGGAAGACCCCCTAAAAGAACGCAGAGTGTGACCTCACCAGAGAACTCCCATATCATGCCCCACAGTGTGCCTGGCCTAATGTCTCCTGGGATGATGCCACCCACAGGTACCGTAACATTGCTATTGATTAGAACAATGATAGTTATAGGATCATGCTATGTCCAACTGTAGAATGTGCACATATGTCCTCTTCATACACTTACATGGGATTTTTACAGGATGGTATCTGTAGTTGGTTTTACTCAGGTCAACAATTCAATCTGTTTTGCCCATACTCCCAAATGGTGGACCAGCCCTAATAAGTGCGATACATACAGTTACTGTAGTGATGTTGTGTAACTAACAGACTCCTAATATACCCTCAATTAGGAATGATTGGATTGCAGCAATATAATATAATATAAAATGGTTTATAGTCCATGTACTGAATTCATGTTACAAAAAGATTCCTGTTATCCACTAGCAAGGTGCAAACAGTCACCTCATGCTTATGATGCTTTTAAACCTGACTTTTGTACTGATCTTTAATCGTACATTAAGGATGTTTTTCAGTCCCGCTCATAGGGTCTAAATCGTACGCACCTTGTAGGGCAAACTCCAGATACATAAGTCTGTATTCACGGCAGGTCTACACAGAATTCCTGGATTTGTGATTGTGCAGTGTAAATGCACAGCTAGATTCCACGCATGGAAAATGGATAATTTTTAGTAAGGACAACTAAGAAAATATAAGGTAGAGAAACAGATAATTTGTTCGTCCATACAAGTGGAGATGTCCCCCCACATTCATGGTACTCCTCAGCGATTCATGGTGATCCGGTCACCTCTAGGTAATTCCTGCACCCCTATACCCCGTAACATTTACTCAGTGATCTTGAGCTCATTCTAGGCATTGCCACAAATGTATCTTTATTATGTTGTGTTTAGATTTGTGCTCCTGCAAAATGCACATTTTATAAAAGAATAATACAAATAATAGTCACAATTTGTTATCCAGAACATGTGCTTTATACTTTGCTTGTGATTTTATAAAGCATGCCAGCATTTAATTAACTATATAAAGAGCTTACAATAGCTTATACTCCTATTACTTGTGTGTGGATTGTATTACATAGCGATTTTGTTTTTAGCTCTCTCCACTGATGAGAAAGACATTTGCAATTGTTTACTCCAGATGCCAAAAATAACTTCATTGTGGTCAAATTGCTTTGTCTCTAACAAAATTACATTGTAACTAATGACAAGTCCATATTTCACTGCATGACTTAGATAAGTGCAGGCATTCCTTTCAAGAAAAATACGTTCTAAAAATATGTCGTGCTGTATGTAAAGGCTCATTGGAGAGCCACGCGCCTGCTTCCTTCCTGTGAGCTAATCAATAAGAAACATGGCTGTGCTACTGCTGAAACTCCCACATTATTATTTCATCAGAGAAATGCACAATGCTCATGGAGGAATTGTGTTAAGNTGGNNATACACTATAAGATAGATTGTTCCAATCGAAAGATTTTTCAAGAGTGGGTAAAACCATGTTGAATTGCAGGGGGGGTAAAATGAATGTCAGTGTGTGNATGTCAGTGTGTGTATGCAGGGAGAATACTTTATTGTTGCATGTTGCACACAGATACTGACCAGCGTTACTGTTACACTGTTATTACACTTGTGCTGGAAACATCATCTCTCACCTGTAATGCTGATTGCAATTAATTCAATTTGCCTCCCCTGCAATTCAACATGGTTTTGCCCACTCTTGAAAAATCTTTCGATTGGAACAATTTATCTTATAGTGTATGGGCAGCTTTACTTTTAACATCGATACATTTTGCATTGCTATTGGTAGCCGTATGTAAATTTGCTGTTTATTTTTATGACCTAAATTGCTATGGCATTTTGCATTTAAAATAAAAAATATTAAACAATTCATATCTATCTATCTATCTATCTATCTATCTATCTATCTATAAATATCAATCAATATATATCTGTAAATATCTATGTATATAGATCTATATATACATATATCTATATCCAGGGCCGCCATCAGGGGGGGACAGCCAGGCCTAAAGACCCGGGCCCGGCCGTCCCCCCAGCCCCCGGCAGTGGTCCAGCGCCTTGTACTGGTGTGACATTTGGGTTTGGACTTTGGATCAGCACCTATTTTGTTCACAAATGGCTGCTAGAAGACAAGACAAATGATGTTTGGTGGAATATTTAATGAAGAGAGGCTAGCTACCATCAGTTAGTTATGGGCTTGTTTGTTATGTGTATTAATGTAGACAATTCTTATAACGCATAATGTAAAATGGTCAGGAAGTACATGTAGACACGCTGACATGGATTACACAAGTGCAAATCTTGCCTTTGGCAAGGCATGTCTTAAAAGCTGGGTAAAATGAAATCAAGCACTTCTGAAACAATTGCAATTCACTAGTTTGGAGCTTCATTACTAATTGCATTGTCTCCTTCACTCAACCGTCACAAAGATCTTAGCTGTTGCTATTTTTTTCTGTTTAGAAAGCATAATGCAATACAGCACTTTATAATGTATTTACGAAAGGATCATGAATATTTGCTTAGCTAAACCTAAGAAACGCTCACTTCCCCGTGTGATGGCAATAAGGCTGTTTCAACTTGAAAATGTTACTTGTGATAGTATGGNAATGGGCATGAGTACAGAAGTTTGGATTGGTAAGCACAGAAAGTACACGCCTATGTTGTACATTATAATAAGTAGTCACACATACTTTTTATTACTACCCAGCCCCTCTGAAGGATAGAGTTGAGCTGGGAACTTTCTAGTACAATTATTGTTCTAGTGTGTTTGGAGCCAGCAAATAGGGTGATTTTCCCCTGGGGAAACAAAGTACTGTCTGGGCACAATTATGAATCGTGAATCCTGAATAATCACCATTTAAAAAAAATAATTGAAGCCACACACTAGAACAATTTATAGACCAATTCCACGATAATCGTGGAATTGGGCAAATAATTGTCTAGTGTGATTGTCTAGTGTGATTGTCTAGTGTGATTGTCTAGTGTGATGTCAGCCTTGGAGTCTGGATTGATCACAATTCATTTCAATAGTGGCTGTAATCTGATTTGAGCACTGATACAATGGGAAATCTGATCTCTAGATTGCTATCTTGGATTCCTAAGAGCAAAATGGTATTGGTGATCTTTTAATTTTGATTTAGAAATAAAAACAATAGTGTCTGGGTTTACTATAATTACTCCGGTTTACAAAGAATAGTTTGATTTATTTATTTATTTTATTTAATCAATTTCACTTTGATGCTTTAAATGTTTATCAGGGTTGATGACGTAATAGTTTTGATGCATGCTGTTCTGATGTGTTTGCATGTACACGTAATGTATGGCTGGCCATCCACAACCACAGGGCCACATAATCCAGTCATCTGTGCAATCTCTCCACTAACCATTACCCTCACACCAATGGACTTCCCCAGGGCCTAACCTAACTTGTCTAAATCCCTTGGGTGTTAAATATTGTCAGTATGGAAGTCTGGATAGGAGTGCAGAGCGGTGGTCCTCCTGAACTGTATACTATACTGTATACAAGTCACACCAAATTGCAGTCTGGATGATCTGTTTCAGAATGGATGGAATGTGTGTGCATATACAAAGCACAAAGGCAGACCATCGCTCTAAGCATTCAGTACTGTTGTACTTAAACAACAGCAGGACTAGTGCTAGGGGACAATGGAAATATAACATTGTGAAATGTAAAATCTTTTGATGGCTTGTGATCTCTACCTATCAATTGAGTTATGACCCTCCTTAACATTAAACAGGTGATTCGATTAACTACAACTCAAGCATAAAATGCCCTGCATGAGGCAATGCACTGAATCAAGGAAATTCTAAAATGGCAACATTTGCTTTGTGCTTTGGGCAGTGTAAGCTGCCAACACTTATACATCAAAACTTCACTCACTGTGCGATTGATTTTATTTTATTTTGTTTGTTTTAATCCCCTGCAGCGCAGCAGGCTAGTCTTGTAAATTCATTCTCTATTATTTGATGTTAGTGTATTTTTTATATTTAGTATTATGTATGTTCTACAGGCTTTTGTGAGAACGTGCACATAATCCAAAAACACAGAACACTGACTTAAACTTGCAAAATACCAGTTTGTTGTGTGGTACTTGAAAAGTCATTTCATTTAGGGAGTGTCCGCTGCGTTTTACAGACACAATGATGGGACAGTGGTTACTATTCTCAGTCAATACCAAGTTCAGATTACTACCATGACTAAAACCTGGATTTTTTAAGGTGGGTTTTTTGCTGTGGAAGGGATCCTCTATAGGTCGTTCCGATGGAGCTTTTTGGGGAGCCATCATTTTTTATTCTGCACAAAAGAATACAAAAACCCGGGTCTGCCCAAGTTAGGGACTTGAGTAAAAAACACCCGGGTGTGAAAAATGGTGGTGTTCTGATTACCTATGTGCACATGTGAGCAGTAGAACCAAATAGCCTTGATTGACTAGAAGGGTTCAGTGAACATTACAACAATAGGATGGATATGGCATTGGGGTACACAATGGAAGATTATATAATAATTGTGTAATTGCTCCACAATTTGTACTGTGTGTACTGTAAAATGATGCTGCAAAATTGGCAGATTCTGCATCACGTCTTCTCATTTGTGGTTTTTTTGGATTTTCTAATATTAAAAGATCAGCAATGTCTGGTGTTTGGAGAAACCTTCAACTGGCTCACACCGCAGAGCAACTATTACTATTCATGTTTCTATTATAATACCACTTCGTGGATGAGCATGTCATTGTGGCATACGATTATGCCAAAGGTTTATGGATAGTATTTAGGGGTACCCTATTGAAAACGTGAGTGCAATGTGTACAGGGTAAAGCCATCTGCTCGTTTGGAAAATGCCAGTGTGTACCCTACTTTAGAGCTTAGAAGAAGCAAAATAAATGAACCAGTAGTTTTATATTAACAGTTTGAAATGGCCAAGAACAATTAAAAGGGTCAGTGAGGACCAGCTAGCAATGCTTCTGAATGAAGATTCTACTAGTGCCCACTACTATGCCTTATCAATGTCAGTTATTTCCTTCATGCCCATTCTCAGATCGCAAATGATATCCATGTATATTTAACTATTACCACTGACTAAATATATCATGATTTCAATAATACATAAAAATATAGGTGCCCATTATTAACTGTTCACATATTGTATACAAAACACAATTCATATAATTATGGGCTTATTGCTATAGAAATATTCTGTGCAAATATCCCCTACTACATTGATCAAACTATAGTGGTCCCAGTTCTTAATGCTGGTAAAAGAGAATCATCAGCGCAAAACCCATTGTAGTTTGCCATGTCCTATGAAAATTATTAACATTTTGCTTCTTCTAAAATAATGTCATAAAAACACCATAATACTATCTAGGTGCAATCTCCTGTTGGAATTACCTTGCATTCTCTTTTATTGCTAAATTTACAGAAGGTTGTGGTTTTATAATTTATTATAATGACAAAATGGCTGAAAAGGTTTAAACATGAATCCATTTGTAGAATACTAATTTGTTAACTCTCGGTCCAAATTGAGAAATTGGTTTATAGGCTAAATCCCTCATCTATCTTTTTTTAAATTTTATGTTGCCATAAAATGTTTCCAAAAACCTCAGCATCGAAGCCTAATGCCTGCTTTGTGGTTATTTAAATTGAACATAATGCTTTACAGCAGGTTTAATATTTTTATAACTCAAAAGTTGTTAACAGCCAGCTGGTTTGTGTCTGCTTTTTATGGTTATTCTTGTCATATGCAGCCTCCACAATTTTTAATTATATTTTATAGTGTATGTTTTTCCTCCTCTGGATTCCCACAGCCACTCTTTGCTTCATAAGATATTTTCCACTGGGAAAATAACAAACATGGTTTAGGGACTATATCATTTAATTTTTTTTCTGTATAATTACTTCAACAGTGAGTGGGAGAATTTAGAAACTTGTTAAAAAAAAAGATGAAATAAAAATATGCTAAATAAAATAAATGAGCTTTCAAGACTTATCATGATCCTCCTTGGACAAAAGAAACCATTTTGGGAATGAAGAATTGCATTATGTTATCTGGTTACGATACACACTCTACGTATACTAACGTCTAAGAAGTACCTATACAGTAACTCTTGCTTCCTTACCCTTACAGACCGGTTCTTTGGTAGCCAATCTGTATATTGGTCAGCTAAGGATATAGTTACTGGCTTTGGCATGGATAATATAGATTTAATACTAACCAACTTAGTGTGGATTTACTATTACCAAGATCTTGTGATCATGGTCTAGGTAAGCTGGGCATCCACTAGAACAATATCGTTCTTCTGAATATTGGTGCTCATAAATGGGGTGATTTTTTATGCGAAAATCACTAGATGATTTTTAGCACTAATCCACAAAAATCGGTCTAAAATTGGTCTAAAATTGGTCTAGTGGATGGCCAACTTTACTATAAGACAATACTAAGGTGTCCTCCTTTAACTACACTGTATGAAGGACAATACTTATTATATGGTCTCATCTTTCTAATTTTCTTGGTGAATGATGGATAGATTCGTATAGATAGTATTCGCATTGGTCCTGAATTTCCCAGGACAATCTGGAATTATTTATCATGATGACCTTAGCAGCCAACATTCAGCTGGAAAATTGGACAAAGGGGAAAATAGTCAAATGTCAGATCCATTGGAGTGACTGTTGCATTAGCATTTAATTAACAAATGTAGTTACAGCCATTATACAAATGGTCATGTCGACTGTATTACTGCTCATTTATAGGACTCAATGAATATGCTTTTCAATAAAAGCTCTGAGTTTATCTTACATTACAGGGAACACTTCTACATTTTAGAAGAGCTGCGTTTTATCACAAAAGGGGTTTTTAAGTTTTTTTTTATCAGAAGTGTTTTATTTACAAGATCTGTTTATAGCTTATCACTATCACTATCAATTGACTAACATTTCTTAAAGTAATGTTTCCCTACACACTGAATTTTAGTTTCCTGTGGATTATTTGCAATCTATTCCAATGATATGCTGCAATTACATAATCGTCCATAACTTATGATAAATTAAAATAAAAATCAATTATTAAAGTGAATTAAACTTATGAACAAATACTCCCCTTGCTATTATGAACTTTTGAAACAAGGCCCTTCTACTTGTCCTACATTAAGATGGGAATGCTGCAGAACTTTGGTTAGTGCTATGGGTACTCTCATATGTCCTGTGAACACGAATCCCAGTGATTAAAACAAATCTGTTCTGTGTGAGGGGCGCTGCTATAGAATTTAATGAGAAGGGCAGGGAAATACCATAGAAACAAACTTGTGACATACACTTTAGATCAATAGTTCTTAACCTTGTTGGAGTTACTGGACCCTGCAAGTTTTATACATGCATTCGCAGAACTTTTCATAGAGATATATATTTTATTAGTGCTAAATATTCATCAATAGCCTTCAGTTTATTATGGTGAAACTGTGAAAATGCTATAAGTACTGTGTGAATGCCAAAAGTATGGTAATGCACCTGGCAACCCCGACGAATGGAATGGGCACACACCTCATGCCGAACCCCTGAGAATGACTCACTGAAACCCCTGGGGTTTGATTGAACCCAGGTTAAGAACCACTGCTTTAGATCAAGGGTTCACAGACCTACCTGAACTGCAAAGTAATAATGCCTCCTCTTGTGAACATAGCAACATTCCTTTCTAAAGGAGAATAAATAGTTAAACTATAAGTGACAACTCTACCTGCCTGGTACATGAACATTATTGTCATTACTGTGTAATAGTCAGTTCTGTAATCAACCGAAACACTCTCAGCAGCGAGCACATATTATATTATTTAGAATGCAAATTAATGTTTTCAGTGTATATTTATATTTAGAATGCTTGATTGTATCACATGCTCAGGTTCACAAATTGTTTTGCTTGTTGGTTCCCACAATTTTAATATGTCCATTATGTTGTAATACAATGAGTAGAAAAGTGCAATTGGATAAGATCAAACTGTTTCCATTCCCAGCTATGTCATTTTTATATTTGGAATGATTTCTGGATGAAGATAGCTTAGCATAAATAACAAATAATATTCTATAAATTACATACTGATGTTTAACTAGGAAGTAAAAAATGCTCCACTACAATGTCTCTGGAGAGGGTTAAACACACAACATAAAATAATGAATGCTATTATTATACTAAACTTAACCTCTGTTATTTTTTCTTTTTTTACAACAAGCTTGTATGTTATTATCAATGTAACTATGAGACACAGCTGATTCTTACAGTATGGTCTGAGGCATTGTAGTATTCATAACAATTGGTTAAAGCTCAGTTGAGGACCTGGTGCAAAGCTACACAAGAGAAAGGGGTATAATTATAAAACAACAGTAGCATAATAGGTTTTTACTACTGACTGTCTATTTTTGGTGTCTCTACATATTTGGACTGGGANACCCACTCTACCCTAGCTACTTTGTGGATAGTTGCCCTGAAACTATTGTGTGTTTACAGTAGGGTTGACCGCCTTGGGTGTCCTAAGCTCCAGGCTTACAAAAAGACACAGCTCATCGTCTTTCTGCAGTTGAGAGAAATCTCTATACCACATCCCGATTACTACCCTGGTATTTGCAGGGACACAGATCTTTTACTCCATTCAGGTTACAGTGTTGACCCAGGAATGTTGTGGGATTCTACAGAAATTCCTGGGTCAACTCTGGTCAGATTACCACCTGTGTTGATAGTAGTAAAAACTGCGATTCAGTATCACAGGAGCTGTGGTTTAATCATAGTTGGTGAGCCTTAACTGTTTAGTCTACTACCCGGAGTGTTCTTCCCCACGCATGCTTAGGGTTTTTTAATCGCACAAAGTTCCAATCTAAGAAGTTTGCTACAGCTGCTTTTGGAACTAGGAGCAGAAGGTGAAGTCTGGATCCAATGCAATGTATGTAGCTTGTCTTTTGACAAGGGAATGTTTCTTTACTGTTACAGGACACAGAAGAGAAGCGGCCATGTCCTCTAACTCATATGGACCCACGGACATGCTGCATAGGTTTTCCTCCTATTCTTCTCCCAAGATGTTAACTTTTGTGTTTACTCGACACAACAATAACTCAGTTATGTCTACTCAAGTTATACGCTTGTTGCACCGTATGATCAGCGTGTCTTTAAAGTTTAAATCCACCAATCTACAATGTGATTGTGACATTATTTTTGGTGAATCACTTGGTGAAATGACTAAATATATCTTCAACGTCATAACCTGAGCTGCAAAGTGATGAGTTTTCTGTTACATAAATAGAAATAACTATATCTGAAACTTTCAGTGGTAGAGACCACTTCACATACTAGCTTCAAAACACAATAGCTCCAGCATGACGCTGCTTTCATTACATTTCAATCTAGCGATAAAACATAATAACAGCATTGTGAATTTATGTATTTATAGTCAGACTGTGCAAATAATATATTTTACTGTGTTTTCCTAGACAAAGCTTTTCATTCAGGAGAATCAATTACATATCTCATTTATCTTTCCCCCCCTAAACTGTGGAGGTGGAGATAAAAGGAATGAAAGCTTTAAAACTCACACATGTCTGTAATTTAAGATTTTTTTTTTACTTCATTGTCCGGAACAGTTGAAAGAAACCTTCAATGAAAGTTTATTAACTAGGCCAATGCCCTAGGCTATAAAGGATCATTTATTACTGGATCTCTTGCCTTTTTCCCCTTGTAGTTTTTTACTAAACCCAGTGTAAAATAATACATCACAAAATTAAACCTTTGCCCTTCTGCATTATTAAGTCTGCTTTGATTAGATAAAGTAACAATTTATGATCCTTCACAAGGTTACACATTAAATGAATAATGTAATAGATGGAGTGTTCCCTGAGAATGCACTGATGTATGTGGTAAAAATGTTAACTTGAGCTTGTATATATATACCCCTGTCTAGACATTTCACAACTGGCACTTTTAAAATACAGCATGTTGTTTAAAAATAATATGACTGTAAGACGGTGGATGTTATAGCAAAATGATCCAGACCTGAGCCGGGGAGAGGGGACATTGCTATCCCCTTCCACCGCAGTCCCGTCCCATCAGACAAAGCCCATATTGAGTTGTCATAACAGATGTCAAGTTTTTATGCATGTATGTTCAGGTGCTTAGTTCTTATGGAAATGGAGCATGGTTTGACTTATGATGGTTTACTAAAGGGTAAAGAAAATAACACTGAGACAGTAGCGAGAGCTAAGCATATTTATAGTGCCATTTATATTTGTCCATGTATTGTGAAGTCTACAAACTCCCTACATGCTCACATCTGTCTGGACAGGTCCCTGGGTAAGATATAGAATGTTTGAGGATATTTCTGGGGAGCCTTGAGCGGATTCAGACCTAAACATAAGAACACTGAAATACGTTAGTGTTGTTTATGTGCCAGTCCAGGGAAGGACATTTAAAAACTATTGGATTAGCATTAACAACATTCATAACACATACGAACAATACAAAAATTAACAGGTAGATCTGCGGTTTATGCATTTTGTTGGTTATATATTTAAAAGCATTTGTGACTTTAGTTTTAGGAAAATGTAAAAGCAAAAAGCATAACCACCATTTCCACTATTCATGACAGTGACATACACTGAATTTGTGTTTGCATACTTAGGGAAAGTATTAGAGAGAACATTGTGCATTCTTGCATTGTGTACATATGGGGCACAGATCCGCGTAATGCAGTATGCTTGCAATTTAGCATTTTAACAACTTTCAAATCTATAAAAGGATGTTGTTTGGTGGAGGAGGGGGGAATTTTTCAGAGATGAGGTGTAGTAGAACGCAAGGGCATGCATATAAACTGGAGGGTGGTCGGTCCAGAGTGTGGAAGGATCAATTCACTGAAAGGGTAATTGATAAGTGGAACAGCCTCCCATTGGAATTGGTGGAGGCTAATACAGAACTATGTAAGCATACTTGGGATAAATATAAGGGGATTCTGAGTCTCAAACAAAACTGAGAATATAATATTGCCTGTATAGTTTTAAATACACAATGGGGCAGACTGGATGGCCAGCATGGCTCTTATCTTTCATCACTTTCTATGTTTCTATGTCCTCTTGGAATAACAATTTAGTCAGAATGCTACTACTTCATTACCTCCAGGCAGTATCTGTTAACTTGGCATCTCTGGCTGTAATGACTGTAAGCTACTAAAAAATATTTCCCTGATAATATACCCCAGTACCCCCACTCCCCCATAACAGAGCTTTACACAATTTACATTTTATTACAGGAAGGGAGTGTCAATTTATCTTCTGTCTAAGAGTAACTTGACTCGACTCCTAAATGGGAAGCACAGGGTTAACACACTGGCTGGGCTCAGGATTGGCCTGAGTAAAGATTAATTCTGGGAAGGGGGTCTCCTATTCTAAGTGATAGAATGGACTAGAGGCACATGAAGAGCGCCAATATGTACAAGATACATGATGACATGCCCTGAATGCAATAGTTTTTTGCTAATTATACATTTTGAAAAAAGAATAGGTAGAGAAAATAATTAGAAATATATAGCACATAATGAAAATAATTGGACCCCAAAACAGTTTGTTATGTCTTTTATTGGTTGGGGTCTTTCATTTTGGTTAGTGGGCTGCGCTGGGTCTCAGGATCAGCCATATGTAGTTTAGTGACTGTGGCACTTTGGCACTAATTTTATGTTACAAATATCCTTATTTATATTCTTATTATCATTAATAACAATGTCCCACTGTTAGACTCTGTTGCTACATTGTTACTATTGTACAGTACCTGCATATCCTGAATTTCTTGTTTAAAATTATACTTTTGTGTGAGGCCTCTTTTGGATATTTCATTTGAAGTTCATTTGAAGTTCAGAGAAGATCTGCTTCAAAAGCCTGACATCAGATTAATAACATTATATATATATTTATTTGCTTGTTTTATTAATGGGTGTGACTATTAAGGTGACAGACTAACTAGACTGTTTTATCTGCCATAATGAGTTGTGTATATCAATATGGCTATCATAATGTGTAGAATACAAACAAGGTTTTAAACAATGTGCCACAAGATTTCATCTGGAGAATCAGTTCGTGCCATCTGCCTATCAGATGGTTGCTAACCAAGCCTCCGTATTAATGCCACATGTCTAACTTTCCTCCACTAGTAATAATCATAGTCTGTGTTGTAGTATGTGCTATCAACATGAAAGGCTGGGATTATATATATATATATATATATATATATATATATATATATATATATATATATAAATGACCTCCCTCTATATTGAATTCAAATTATTATTATTATTATTACTATTATCATTATTATATTATCAAAATGATCTATTCTGACCATTTTGTTTTACTTTCATGCAGGTTTAACGGCAGCGGCTGCAGCTGCTGCTGCTGCAACCAACGCGGCGATAGCTGAAGCAATGAAGGTTAAAAAAATCAAGTTAGAAGCCATGAGCAACTACCATGGCAGCAATACACAGCACGGGGCAGACTCTGATAATGGTGATCTCAATTCAAGTGTTGGTAAGCACCAGTGACGCTGCTCATAAACACGTGGTATTAAATGTGAATGCCTGAGAGTGAAGAATGATAGAATGCATGAATCATTTTTTAAAGCATAATATAAGATATAAAACACAATATAATTACACATAACAGCCAGTTCAATTTCAGAAAATAGATAGATAGATAGATAGATAGATAGATAGATATGAGATAGATAGATAGATAGATAGATAGATANAGATAGATAGATAGATAGATAGATAGATAGATATAAGATAGATAGATAGATAGATATAAGATAGATAGATATAAGAAAGATAGATAGATAGATAGATAGATAGATAGATAGATAGATAGATAGATTACTTATTTGTAAGAGGAACTGGAAATGTGTCAATTTGTGCCATAAAAAGCAATTGTGCTGTACAGTCTATTTTGCACTGCTTGTGACATTGTGATCAATGTGAGCAAGCAGATGCTTAGCCGGCATACATTATTTACAGGAACTCACCACTTACTTGATCCTTTTGTCTGTACTGAATAGGCAGCATAAGCTGTCCACACATTATATGATGTCCTTTTTCTGACTGACCACACCAATAACCAGGGATGTCATATAGTGACAGCACAATACACAATAACCAGGGCTAGCTTTTTAATGTAGACAGGTCCATTCAGTTATTGGGCCAATCAAAGATAATTATAAGCCTCATCTGACACTACACATGTTGTGTGTTAGAATAGTATGTGTTGTGCAGTGGGGGTGTAGATTGGGGGGGGGAGGATTAATAGGTATTCCGTCTCCAGGTAGGAACACATTTTTAAAGCCATACTGAGATGGTATTAGCATCCCCCTATTTATCTTTTTTTAAAGACTGAAACTACTAGTAATTATATTATATTTGGGAATATAGCACTAATGAGAGCCCAACATTAGTTACATACATAGACGCCTGTATTATTGTCCTGGACTCAATACTGGAATAAATGCCACGTATTTGTTTGAATGCACTTTCTAGTCACTATTTTTTCCTGTACGTTTCATGTTTTCCCTTTGCCAGGACATGTGCCAAAAAGGATTATTATTTGTTATGGATCTTTCCACAATGAATTGTATCTAAAATATATGTGCAAAAGTTGCCCCAAAATTTGAGTCCAAAATATTTCTCAAGACTTATATGACTGTAAAAGAAACAAATAAGAGCCTGGTGTAAGTAACNGAGACACACATGACAACCCTGTGACATTAGCTGTGACCTTTGCTCGACATGCTCCAGGAGCCTTGCACACGGGTAAATTAATATGGATCAATTTTTATGTATTAATAATTTAGCACTACTACAAGAATGTGCTCTTTGAATCACTTATGCGACTCTTTCTAAGAGTCCTTTGAAATATACTTAAGAATCTTATTGAATTAATTGAATAAAGCAAATGATGTGCCAATTATTAGACACATCATTGCTTCTTAGAAAGAAGGCGCTTTATTTTACACTGCAATGGCGACATTCTGTATATGCAAATATTGAAATGCTCGTATAATGACTCTGTAATCCTGCCGAAACAGTCCATTTAATAGAGCATATTATTACTCCAAATAAGTATTGCAAACATTTGTGAACTTGTTACTGCTGAATAGCAAAGGTCAACATGTAAAGAGATTCGCAGACAGCCAAAGATGCAAATAGGTAATTATTTTATCTCCCACATTCTAATTTAAAGTGATAACCTTGAGTTCACATACTCCTACAAGAATTACCATTTTAGGAAAGAACAGAAAAAAACATCTTAGGATTTCTAGAAAAAAATATATAACGCTTTAATGGGTTTAGAAGAAAAAAAAATCTGGTCACTGTTCTATCCAGAATCAATTGGATTCTTTTAGTTTAATATTTACTTGCTAAGATGAGATGTTAGTCTGCTTGGTGATAAACAGTCGGCTGCTGGCATCTGAAGGTGACCTGTCACTTCATATGGACAAATCTCCTGCTTACTGAAATGTACAAAATAAATCATTAAAGCAGGCAGGTGCTCATTCCTAGATTTAAATCACCATAGATTTATGATTTGAATTAATGCTTCATTTGGTCATTGAAATAGATGCTGACAAAATGATATGCAGTAGCCGAATGTTCCATACTGTAGCCGTCCTAATATTGATTGCTGAGATGTCTGCAATCTCTTCTTTATATCAAGTAGTTTCTTGTGACAGATTGCTTGATATGGGCCATATTATTGATAAGACAATGCTGTTCGTGGCATCCACACAATTTTCCCGTACATTAATATAAATTGCTATATTTGTGTAGAAAAGGAAGAGAATAGATGAGATGCTTTAATGGATATTCAGGGCATAGAGAGACATCAGGGTAATATTGCGGCAATAGTTTTTTTTTATGTGAAAAAATTAAGTTGTTTTTAATGTGAAGGGGAATCATTTTAAATTTAAGTGGGTGCCAAAAAGACAACTGGTATGCTGGCCATACACCTATGAGATCCATTGGTCGTATTCATCGTATGTGCTAAATGCACATGCGATGTACATGAAAACGGCAGCGAGTTACCTAATCGCACACGATATTGGCCTGGTGTATGACCAGCATTAAATCTATTCTTCACAATCAGTTGAGGAAGTATCTGTCAAAGGTTCAAGATCTCAGTGGTAGAATAGGCCAATTACCGCTGCAATACAATAATGAAGCCCATTATCAGAGGTAGTGTGTGTAGTAAAGACCGATTTATGGCATAATATAATGGGATTCTTTAGAATTCCTGAATAATCCAACTATTGCCCTTTAGGCTCAGCCTTTGGTGGTGCAGTGATAGCACCTGTAATGCCATACTATGTAGTTGGCTTGATGTGATCTTANATAGTTTTAGTACAATGTAAATACTGTTACTATGCACATGCATTCATATGGGAATGTTCTTAGCCAAGTTAAAATAAGCATGGCATTTTTTGCTTTATAGCCTCTAAGAGATGACGAATCAGGTTTAGAATAGATGAAATGATACTACATTATGGTGTTTAATGTGTACTCTGCAACAATCATGATATTTGGAAAATACAGTAAATCATTTGATTTGCATCTTTTAAAATATTTTACTTATTAATCAATGTCAATGTGTTAGTGTGAGAGAAAGTGTTGTTTATAGGGAGTTTTTTCCATTTATCAAAAAACTTACATATATATATATATATATATATATATATATATATATATCCCTAGTTAGCATCAGGCATTAGAATATATGAATAAAAATATACCCATAGTATATTGTATTGTGTGAACTTTTTTTCACTAGTGAATGAACCTGTATAACTTGCAATACCCAGTAAGTTCAGATTGTACAGACATTGTGCACACATATTATTAAGACTGTTTAATCATGTGTAGGATAGGAGGAGCACATGGGGCCCGACCCAGACTTTCTCCTGCTGGGGGATTACTATAAGTCATGTATGGAAGTCCTCTATTCTGCTTGGCTAAGCACTCCCCTTTGCCACTATTAAATCGTCTTGAGAGAGCGCCCTCTCCTACACGCTGTACTTAGGATATCGGATTCCAAATGTTAGCTTCTGTTAAGTTAACCCTGTTACAGCCTGTAGTCCACATTTACATACTGTTGTTGTATTGTTCAAATTTGTGCTTAAGACTGCTATGCATTTTCTGAAACACATCCCTGGATTGTATTGTCAGGATACTGAATACATTCATGATCACCTATAAATCACCAGCACTGTCTCCTGGTCTAAGATGTGCACAAGGTAAATGATCTGAAAGTGTCACTGATGCAAGATAAAAGGACCTGTAAGAGATACTGTACATCTCCATAGATAAGGGTCCACTAACCAGGAAAAGAATTGGACTAAGCAGAAATACAACAAAAAAGGATTTCATATCATTTATATGTGTGCCTGTACTGAATACAATAGTATGTAATGTTAAAGGGTTGATATATTGTGAAATCCCTAATTCTTAGCGATTACAAATATTTAACCATGCGGGGTGTATGTGACACATTGTTTTCTCATTGCCCATTAGTGATTGTCTATGCATGGTAAATATTCATAGTCAGATAAAAAATGGTTCCAGAGCTGTATGTCTATCCTTACCGCTAACATATGTCAGAATATAAGCCCTGCCCAAACCCAACTCCAAACCCACCTCCTGTCATAGCCAAACCTCGCCCATCTCTGCCCAGTCCCGCCTTTGCTGTGCCTCATGGGAAAATAATAATAAAAACACTAGAACAAAACTAAAATAGATGGCGGGAACCATAATGTGCATAATGAGAGCGAGTGTACAGATTATACTCCATCTGCACATACTACTCTGTTATTATATTTTAATTGACCTCATTTCTGTACATCCTATCCAGAGATGTGTGTTTTAGCGGAAACCACATCTGTCATCACCTTCACAATGTACAATGGATATATAATTTATATAACAGTTAATTCAGTAAATCAGTATGACAGTCCAATTTCTTTTTATTTCAAATATGGTAAGTGTAGAGAAAAGTGTCGATATTCTTTCTGCTATAAGGATGCGTAGATCACGTGACGTCTGTGCATGCGTGCGCCAGATGTTGCTCGCAGATTTTCAAACTCAAGTTCTATACCATACTGGGGGCAGTGTTTGCATTTTAGCATGTCTAATGCCCACATTGTAGGTGGAGATATGTATGCTAATTAGCTCGATGGGCGGGGGAATGCTGATGTATGTATGGAAGCAGATCAGTACAGTGATGTTAAGTATCCAGAACCCTGTTCGAGATAAGGATGGGAGAGGGGAGTTCACACACGAGGTCTGGGTCTGCTCCCAATATTGTACATGCTTAAATTGTATCCGACTGACGCTGGCATTTGTTTGTGTGCACCTACAATATCCATGTACAATAACAAGAACAATAACAATAAACTCACAGTTATTGGTTATTAAATGCTATAAAACTGTATTAAAATGCCAGAACACAATATACAGTAGTTTAGACTTTATGCAAAAATGCATTTTATTCCCACAAATATGTGATATACTCCCACTACTTATAGATTATAGCAGTCCCACACACTGTTACAATTCATTTCATTTATATTTGACTGAATTTATATGGAACATGGAAAATGCATTTTCCACAATGTAATATCTGATACACAGAACTCATAAACACGAATCAACAATAGTAAATGGCTCGCTTAGTAGGAAATGAGTTCATACGTATCCAGATTATGATCTCAAAACAGATGTCCGAAGAAAATCTCATTGTTTAACCTGCACTCATAACAAAATGTTATTATTTCTTAAGGAAGTGAATCAATCATGAAGACATTGCAGCTATGTGTCTTATAACATAGGAAACACAGACCATCATAATTTGCTGGAATAACAGTCCCATAAACAACCCCAGAATGATTTGAACAAAGCCCTGTTACACACAATGACATAATATTATATTTTATTCTGCTTTCAGTGTAATGTAACACTAATGTGCAAACATGCTTCTTTGGTATATGTGCTCATAACTCTGTCTCTTTATGTAAATGTTGGCAGTGGTATGTTACATAAANGTAAGTGTTTGCCTGCTTGTTTAAATTAGTGAACGTTAGACCGTTCATTTGGTTTCTTATTTTTTACTTCTGATTGATTGGATCTGGCTACTTTAGTATTCTTCCATGTGCACACTTTTATATATACTCTACATGGCCTTAACCTTATGGGGCAAATTATATTACTCACAATGTTTGGAGTAGGCGTTAAATAAATGTACAGAACATATGCAGNATATGCTTTAGTCTGTTATGTTGTCTTGATACCCAGGTTGGAAAAGAGAGGGGNTAGCATCTTTGGACAGAGCCCTAAGAAGTTGCTGTAACACAGTCCATAATTCCACTTAGTAGCGCCTGCTGTAATGCAGATACTCATGTATCTTTCAGCTAGCATTGTTCAGTACATTCAACTTGTGAATTATTCAGAATATGCATTTTAGCAGTAGATTTCTATTGTTATGTGGAAGGTTNGAAGACTTGCTCGCACTTTCCAAACCTATAGAGTTTTTTTTTAGTGTTATACGCATGTTCATTTAACGGGGTTGCTAAAGTGACTATGTAAAACATCCATGCTATTAGGATAATGCATACTTTAATNAGTCTGTTTTACAAAAGTGCTTGACTTATATCTATTAGTCTTTTACTGGGACTGTAGTAATTACTGATTTTTATAGTGTACATTGTAACAAACAGCCAGGACATATTAGTGGATGCATGACTATAATTTGTTTATTTCGTTAACATAGACTAGTGTTTCATGCATTGTTTTAAACTCAGTAGCTAAAGTGTGACCTTGAAAGAGTTAATATGAAATGNAGGACATGAAGGTAATATATTCTAATGAACATGAAATAAGGTCTAGTTGTTTATTTTGTAAAGTTTTAAACACATATTTGTTTTGTTGGACAAATGGATCTACAAGTATAGGGGTGTGGAATATGTGCCTAAACCGGGCTAAATCCAAATTAACAAGTTGGTAGACTGGAGATTATTTACATTGACATTTCGTTTAAACATTGATTTAATTAAATGTGCCAGAGGGCCTATAATGGGCCTGAAGATTATGTTTACTTTGGTGCTGACAGCATAAAGGGCCAATGGTTTTTGCTTCTTCCTCCTTTGAGAAGCCAAAGGCTGGCCCCAGGGTGGTTGGTCAGAGGCCCTCCCCCGCTGAACGGCAAAAGTAAATCTTTTCCAATGTACGGACAGGTCCTGATGTCATCAAGCCACGCCCATCATAGTAGCGATCAGGGTTGAGGCAGTGATTTACATGAAGTCACTTCCTCAGCCCAAGTCCCCCGGGATTTACTTCCTTTCCTAGTGTAACTCTGGCCTAGCACCAACCCGCGACCCCTATAATATGGCCCAGTGCAGCTGCATGTTGTTACCCCTGCTACATTTCTGCACTGTAAATACCACAAAATCTAGATACTTGGAATGATATATATATTATATATGTGTATAATAGAAATCCAGAAACCTTATTCCACCATGACGAAATGAAGTGAAGCACTTACTCTATTCTTTCCATGTTAAGAAAGTTTATCGCTTTACTTTTTTTTTTTTTCTTCAAAGAAAAGTCTCCAAGACCTTGAGAAATCAAATAA
>JABWIB010000068.1:142739-154123 GCA_016617825.1 Platyplectrum ornatum | reverse complement strand
ACATGCCACATGCCCCTCATCCCTGTGTTTGTCTTAATAGCGCAGAGGTTGTGGCTGCTGTAGCCCGAGCCGCTGCAAACGTTTACTTGCGGTGTATGCTGCAAACATAATACTTGTTAACTACTGCCGGCTTTTATAAATCGTTTATAGTAAACAAAAATGTTAAAAAGTTTTTTTTTTTCATAAAATTGAAACACACACACTTCTTTATATTCATTTTTACAATATTTTTTATACTTTTTAATTTTTGTACACTTTTTTTTTCCTTAATGAAGCAGGTAATTGTCTGTAGGACATTACCTGCTTCCACNCTGCTACGCACAGCTTACACTATGTCAGGATATGGTGTAAGCTGCACCAGCTATTAGCAGGATAAGCGCATATGTAAAATGAGAAATGGGGGAGGAATGCTGATTCTAAGCCGATCTGCGCATGCCAGCCTGGCTGGCGAGTCCCCAAAATGAATCAGGTCCCTAATCTAGAGTTGTAGTACCATTTCTTAAACCAAGCTAGAGATTTCACGTGGTGTGTAATATGTGCATGGAGACTGATACTTCCACTGGGTGACTGTCATTGCCAGGCAAAACAAAAACAGGACTTATAGTCTGACATATTCAGTCTTTTGGTTGGCATAGTTCCATTTTCTGAATAGTGTAAAAATGTACTTTAAAGGAATAATAACATGTGCCAAAACAAGATATTATGTCTGTTTCCTGACACATTTTAAACGTCCTTTTGTTTAAATGCCAAAATATAGGGTTCTGTCTTTTGTGGTTNATATCTGCGTTAGGATATTGCTATCTTTTTGTTTACAGATTTGTATTTTATTCCAAATGAATCTTATATGAAAAATAGAACTTTTTAGAACAGTTCTTGATGTGAGCTGGTATACGTGAGCCAGTATGGTATACCAGCACTTCATTCCCAGCCAAGCCCCGTCCCCTCTGGACCCTCTGGACCCTTCTCCTCCATACTCCCACTTACATATTCCCACTTTGAGCTCTGTTTCACATAGTATTTCAGCATTCTAAATATAAAACTGTGATAAAACACACTGATTGTGCACTGGATGGATGGCGTATCTGGAAACTACACTCAGGNTACAGCAGTGTGAAATCCCAGGGTGAATGTCATTCATGAAGGGTCCCCCCATTCCAATCCCCCACTGCCATGGTTCATCAGAAGCCCCTGGGGGTTGGTTTGGGAAATGCAAAGACAACCAGCACTGCTTGGTGNGAAGTGGAAGATAACCTGGGTACATACTGGACAGTTATTAGGAAGACCAGTCAGACATCAGCTGCACAGTAATAGTGTACTGTTTTTCTGGACCCCCTTAAAGTTGGTAATTTTACATAAATCCTATTAAGATGTCACAGTGCTGATCACCCTGTAGTCTGCTCACGATTTTCCCGGCTATTCCCAGACTGTTTTCATTAGAGCTGGAAAATTGTGAGGGTGCATATCCAGAATGACTGCAGAATGGACATAACTGAGTCATTTTACAATATTACATGGCTCTGCTTTATAGAGTTATATTACTTATGGACTCTTTGCTTGCACTGCAATAAAAGACAGGATAAATTACTAGAAATGAACTTCACTGCTTCTAGCTCAATCCCATCTAATATGTAAGGAGGCCATAAATGAGAAAATCTATATGTCCTTTAGTGTACTGAAGTGCGCTGTAACACAACATCCAAAACTACCTCTATACTGGCAGCGAAAGGCTTTGTTCTATATAAACGTCCTGTTTCTCAATTGTCAACCAGTGGAACATAACTTAACATTGTCAGATATGTGAACAAACTGTGCAATGCACTGGACACACAGACCCCCTATTACATGCCTAATTAATAATAGTGCCTTAGTTATAAGTGCAAATTAAAAAACTTATACATAGTATATTAGAAAAGTAAATAATAATNATGATGATGATGAATGAGATTATCAGCATATATTATTATAGTACCTACGACTGAATATTCCTATTTCTGAATATTTCATTTAANCACTAGCAGTATATCCTTTTATTTTTGTTATACAACGGAAGTGTTTTAATAATTTACTGTACTGTGCTTATTAAAGGGTAAAACGTGCAATTATGCCACAATGCTTCACTACAATGGTTTACTCAAGTTGAGAGCCACCCATAATAATTGCTTTCGTCACTGATTGCAGTTGTACTTTTGTCCTCTAGATGGGGACAGAGAGGCCTAAAAGTGGAAACCCGTCATATTATAGAAAACATGTCAATAAAATGAATAATTATAAAGATGTTTTAACTTGACCGTACTAAACATACAAAACGTGTCAAAATTATATTCAAAAGTGGCACAATCTATTACTTCTAACTCCCAATTCTGGCACAGTATTTACTGTACATTATTTGTTTTTCTTCTGGGACTCTGAAACATGCAAACAATAAATGTATATATTTTAATATTCAAGTCAGGTTTTTTTTATGATGTATATTTTGATGATAAGTCAGAAAAACACACGAGGCAGATAACATAAAATAAAGTACTCCCAGTTTTCCACACATCTAACACACACCTTGGTATTTTAAGCTTGTTTGTTATGTAAAGTGACCTTGAAAATGAATCTCCTTTGCATGTGTCTGCACCATCTGCTATCTCACTCCTATCACAAGTGGGGGAGACAAATGATTGTGTAATTTTACAGCTACATAATAAATATGTAAAACCAATGCCTGGTCTCTTCGCGACTACATGGATGCCGTCCTTTCTGCATTGCTGAGAGCATTATAGGTGGATAACAATTTAGACTGCTGTTATTAAAACAGTGTGTTCTATTCATTTTCAACAGTTTCAAATTAAACCAAGTCCTAATGAAATAGATATGTTTGATTNACAGACGTCTGATCTCCCTTAGTTAATGTAGCTTTAGCGGTGCTTTGCCGACCATGCCTTAAGCTCCATTTGTGTTTCCCAGCATGATAAGCAAAGAGTGTTGATTTTTAAGAATCCTGCTGATGAAACGTAATGGAATTATTACATCTTTATCACATTATATAATAAACCCCNAAGATGCTAGACCATTTATTTTTGTTTATTTTTTTTATTACTCGTATAAAGCTTAGTGATTGAAAAAAAAGNGACTTTCCTTTCTTTCCTGAAATCTTTTCACCCATGGACATGATACGCTATTATTTAACGTCTGCACAGCAAGGCTGAGAGGACCTAATAGTGAATGAATTGGACGTGAAGTGCCTCCTGCTCATAGATATGGATCAGCTCAGTCACACGCTGTACCAGCTGTCATCCCAGCCATACTGCTGTGATTTAATTAGTGTGTTTATGTCCTTTCTAATAATATTTCCCTCTCCATGAAAGGGCAAATGCAACAGGGACTTTTTCCCTCTGTGGCTCTACAGATTGAGGAATGTGGCCTACATTTAATATTCCGAGACGTGGGATTGTATCGCCATATCTGTCACTTCAAGCTGTTGATTAATTGTTCAGCCAAGAAGTGTTTTTATTTTTTCTTTCGACGCTTCCTTGGGGTCATGTTTATGCCAGAGCATCTATGCAGCAAANAAAAAATAAGTTTAATAATCATTACATGAGTGCTCTGCTGTAATTATGTGACCATTGCTTAATTATAACTAGTATGTTGTGTATAGAAAACATATGACATGCTCGCTAAGGTGTTAGGAATACACCAGGTGATGTTCCTGTGTCTCTGTATTATCTCTAGTATAAAAGAAGACCTGTTACAGGAATATTGAAATATTTTTATATAGCATCTTTGTATATTGTTGTCTATACCTCTGTTGCTTTCCAGTAATTCTTTTCATCCATTCATGTCTCTCCATTCATGGTGTACTAGACAAGATCTACAAAGATTCTCCTGGACACATCCAATAGTGTTACCAATCAGCACAGGGACCATGTCTATGGGCTGGATTCACAAGGTTTTATGGAGATCTTTGTATTTCTGTAGCATTCGGCTGCATTTCCTCGTAGCTTTAGTGTAAATGTGGATCACCGTGCGAATGCAGACCAAGAGAGCACTGACATATTCAGTGGACACACTTCACTAATACTGTGTTCAGAACTCCCCTTCCGACATACNCGGGACCTGTTCAGATGTCACGGCATTTTCATTTAGGTGAGTATCTTTTTTGTTTTACATTTAAACAATAGAGAAACCTGGGTCTTCCCTGGTAAAAAGATCAGGGATTTGAAAATGGGGGTGTTCATATTACCACAAACCTGGGAATTTAAGAAAACACGGCAATCTGAACGCTGTATAGGTTTTTAAGTGATTCCTCCGCAATTTACAGTAAAGGCATAAAAAAGGACAAACAATCTCTAGGACCAAAGTACAAGTCCCAGCATGCTCCAACTGCATTGGTATACCTGGGACAAGCATACTGGGACAGGCCATGTAAATCCTTGATTAATAGAAAAAGAAATACTCATTGTTTGAGGGTAGCAATCAGGCTCTAGGGGGACAAGTTTTCTCCTTAGGGAGATTACCATTGTGGTGTATGCAGTCTTATATAGGCCATGCCATGCTCCATGGGTATTACACTTTCTAATAAGCTCTAGGGAAGTGAGCTGTATCTCCAGCACCACCTATTGGGTAGCAATCTAGAAGCTGTATAACTATGGAGAACCTCTACATATTCAAAATGGTTGCCAACAGCACAGATGGAGCAATTTCTAATGAAATATTTGTGGTATCNGCAAACCAACGTGTAAATAATAATGTGACAGTGTTTCAGTAATTAGATAAATGAATGGGGAGAGCTGAGATTGTGTAGTGATATGCTCGTTTAACTGCCCTTTTTTCTCTTCAGTCTCTGTCATGTTGGATTTAGAAAGAAAACTGAATGACCTTTGAAAAAGTGATGGAAATGAAGAGCTAAATAGAACTGCAAAGGACAAACCAATTAATATAAATGTGTTGCACATACAAATCTGATGATTCCTAGTGAGCCTTAGAACCGTGATGTTGCACCTAAAATGATAAAGCAGGGAAGTGACTTTTGTCCATTTAAGAAAATGCATTAAAGTTCATTATTGCACTTCAATAACTAGTGGTAGAAATCTAGATAGCCCCAGTCATTCAGTNATTTACCATCTATTTAATATGCAATAAGCGTTAATGTATAAACATGAATTCCATACTGTCCCGATTGTCCACCAAAATAAGAGACGTATGCAATTTATCCATTCAGTGTTCAGCTTGACTTTGCAGGGCTTTTCAACAGTTTGAAATTACCATTTACCTCTGTGTTTGCACACAGTTGTCAAAATGTTTTTTGGGGACTTCACATGGAAGGAACACCTAGGCCTATGTTCCAGAATGAGATGTATTCGCTGCTGCAATTGTCCCTTTTTCGAACATACAGCTAAATGTCATCTGTATCTAAATCAAAAAAGGTTTTATGGCAGAAGTCATTTTTATGAATGGAGTAGGACGCTTAAAGGTATAAAAGGACATAGTCCATTCATAACACTGAGAGCTGCCAGTGCAGGGGAAGGTTGGGGTTAGGCTATGGGGAGGTCTGGGGGTAGGCTGCAGAGAAGGAGGGTTGGGGTTATAATGTGGGGAAAGGAAGTTAAAGGGTAATCTCTGGAGAGGTGAGGCTTCGTGGAGGTTAGGGTAGTGGAAGGGAAGGGTTAGGATTAGGCTGTGGGGAAGTGAAGGTTAAGTTTAGGCTGTGGAGATGGAGGGTTAAGGTTATAGTAGTGGAAGGGAAGGGTTAAGTTTAGGCTGTGGGGAAGTGAAGGTTAAGTTTAGGCTGTGGAGATGGGAGGGTTAAGGTTATAGTAGTGGAAGGGTTAGGATTAGGCTGTGGGGAAGTGAAAGTTAAGTTTAGGCTGTGGAGATGGGAGGGTTAAGGTTATAGTAGTGGAAGGGAAGGGTTAGGATTAGGCTGTGGGGAAGTGAAGGTTAAGTTTAGGCTGTGGAGATGGGAAGGTTAAGGTTATAGTAGTGGAAGGGAAGGGTTAGGATTAGACTGTGGGGAAGTGAAAGTTAAGTTTAGGCTATGGCAATCTCCCTGCCCCTTGTCGGTGCTGATACACTGTCGTTGTTGTGTATCTGCGACACCCCTGTCATGAAAAGGACTGGTTACAGTGGCAAACCACATCCCTCCAGAATAAATACTGTATTGCACGTGTATAATGTAAACTAATAACTTGTGCTGTCTTATGTATGGAAAAAACACTAAACTATCAGNACATGAGAAAGAATGTTCTATGCCGTTTCTATGCGTTCCAACCACTTAAAGTCTATAAAGGCTTCACTAAGAAAACGGCATAATTAGTTCAATAAAAAAAAAAATCATAGAAATTTCTACTAATGATGCACAACTAGAAATAAAAGAGTAGCACAGACTTGACATTTTTAAGCACTTGCATGGAATGCATTCACTCCTAATTGATTTTTAAAAGAGCGAATGTTTGGTAGTGCCTTGGCAGCTCTCCAATACATTTACTACAAAGCATAAATAGGTCATTTTTTTAAGACATCACTAGTGTACAACAGAAAATATTGTTTCCAATTTGGGGTGCTTTTTAATTTGATATCCCAGCTGTACAATTACACTCAGTAAATATTTTTTCAAGTATTTATTTGGTGCCAATATACAACTTCCCTGCTGTCATGGGTAGTTAAAAATGGACATAAATGTAAAACAACCACAATGAAACTCTTTTTTCTCTCCCCCCCCCCCCTTCTCTCTCTCTCTCCTTCCATTTGTACTGCTTAGAAATTGTTCATTTACTTAACATTTGAAACAGATTGATCTGCATGCATTGCTAACATTTGGGCGCTATCATGTTACCATTGATAAAAGGATAAACAAGCCATTGCACTGAGTTAGATGTAGTAGATGTAGGAAAAGGCGTTTTTTGGAGCGTGCATATTGCAAATCTCAGAAGGCGGCTGAATAATTAATGAGAATGACATGTATTCTATTTTGGTAAAAGCGCACCAAATGATAACAAGTAGCCTTGATGAAAGCAATCAGTTTAAAAGGATATTCGTAAGCATATGACAAATATGATACCTGTGCCTAGTGCTTTCTGAGGTCCTGTCTGTCTTTTATTGATTGCACTTTAATATATAGAATCTGTGATTGCCCATGCCATTAGTAATGTCTTTTTTCTGTGCAGAAATTTCTGTGGTTTATGGTGCACCTTCTGAATTTTAAGAAAAGTGGCATTACAGATGATTAATAAGGATAACCATTTTCCCTTTTGTGGGGAAGATTATNCCCTTCATTTATAAATAAAGCAAAGCCTATTTGACACAGTGTAATCTATTTTATTGCAGCTGGNAGATTATTTCTTTCATTTTCTACTTCCTCATCAGTTATAATATTGATTCATAATGTAACAACATTGCTTATGACATTAGGCTGCTCTTATTATATGACTGGCCATTGCTGTTTGGCTGAAGTTGGATACTGACATTACTTGCACGTGTAGGAGGAGTATATTGTGGGTCTTAATGCCGTTACTGTGAGGGTGAATGTAATATGCAATAAACAAGCAGTGTGTCACCAATAACATAAAATACATTCAAGGGGGTTGTTGGGGTTTTTGTGTCTGGTAATGGCTGCCATTACCATGGAAGGGAGAGGTCAGATCAAAAGTGATTTAATGTGGTCTGGGCGAATAGGGCAGGACCTCTTTAGATATAAAGACTACACCAGGTGAGACCAAGAGCTATTAGCATGGGGGTGGGACTGGGGACGTGATTTATGCAAATAATGACCAAATCCCCGCCCCCTGAGTGGAAACACCATACATTTGCTATGTTTGACATCATCGAGACCCGCCAATGTATAAGGCTCAGCAAATACGCAGTAATAAACACAGCATTTGTTTCATTAAACACTTCACATGACCATAATACTGCGCTTACATTTACATGGCGTCACCATGGCCTATTTCATTAAGTAACCTTAAATGTAGGTAAAAATTGTCACTAAACCATTATAAACAATCAGATAACTGTCATTTCAGTCCTTAAATTTCCAGTTTGTAAACTATTTCACCTAACTGCGACGTGCGGGAATTATAGATCATAACCTTANATCTTAGACTTGCTGCATTATGAACAGGCTTAGCCCTTTAGCAGTTTTACACTGATCACACAACCATCTTTAAATAAGGGCTTAGTAAGACTGTCTTAATTGCGATAAAAATTAGGAGAAGTGGTCATTAACATTATCCAGATCAGAACTCTTGTTAATTACCAAACAGAGATAAAGAAAATATCCTTAACTGATTCAAATTAACACATCTTTGTTGTCTATAATTAATGTTATTGTGACCGCACTGTAATTGTTTTGTAATGTGTATGCAGTTTTCTACATGAAACAATAGTTACTACATATATACATGCATACTTATTATATTGCCATCATNATACCTTGAAATACTGGCTAGAAAGGTGTATGAAATAAAACGTACAGCGCTCTCCCTCATCAGTACTGTACCGACACTATGGTCTATTGTATTTAAGGATAATAATAACAATAATTAATATAATAACAATATATGTTATTATAAGTAATACTTAGTGTAAGACAGACAGGACTTATGTATCTGTTTATCAAATTGTCTTATACTGCAACAGTGTTTCAATAGCATTTCTCTGGGAGCCATAACATTAACCTTACCTCTCATCGGGTCAGTCTGGGCTCCATTAGTGTAAGTGTCGGCTAGTTTGCTCACATGTACGCCACAGTATAAAGGTTAAAAGAGCATACCGACCTGTTAACATGTCACTGCTGTGTGCATAAATAGGTCCTATGTGTTTTATTAATGACTGCAGGGAGTGACATCTATTATTGCTACTGTACTTGTTTCCTCTCCCTGTGAACAGCTAATTCAAATGATTCAAATTCTGGACATATCGGTCAATACGCCAAAATGCATGCATGAATCTATGTATTGATGTACTCATCAATCTGATACATTAAACCGGAATCTATTTCCTCCGGGAATGTGTAATATCCTATATTACCCAGCATGTTACATCCCAGTTACTGGGCTTCACACATTCTTCATTCATTTCTCACACATTTCACATTTGCTTTATATACGTTTCGTTTCCTATACATACTGTTGTGGGTATCTGGAGTGTTTTGGTAGAGGTTCTTGGCAAACCAATTAACCCCTTAATGAAATGTGATTGTCTCTAGATGACAATCATGGCGATGAGCTGCTTATTCCAGCCTCCCAGGTTCTGTCAGCTATTGTGTGATTTTGCAAATGAAGGCCTACATTTTGAATTTGACCTATATTGTTAACCACATGCCTTGACCTTGACTTGCATTATTGATCATTTGGCTTTTAATATTGAATATAACTGTTAATATGTTAATATATTTCATTAGATTCCTCTCAGCTGCCTCCTGTTAGGACTTATTTNAAGGTCACAAAGTGTACTCCTTCTGTATAGCAGACCCCTGACAATTATAAGGACCATTAAACAATGTACCTTAAGAAAATAAGATCAATTACCACAGACCACAGAAGATCTGCTTTCATTCTACACCATGTTTACACAATAATATACCTGTAAACTGCTAATACATAGAAACACTAACACATACAGTACAAATGATATCATTTCAAACTAAACTATTTATATTAAAGTAACCCCCCTCCCCTTTCATGAAATGGTAAATGATAGACTAATGAAGTTATTTTATAGTAAAAAGGTGGGAAAAAGGAGATTTTGTNTTTAAGGGATAACTTACACAATAACAAAATGAACCAAACATTAACCATAAACATGTATTATATGTGAATGCAATGAATGTATTCTTGTGTACTGTTTGGATATCTTGTTTATTCATTTAGAGTTGTAGGATTATTTTTCAATCCAAGTTAGGATAAACACAATATAAGTGTGTTGTCTTTAGGCCAGATATTGCTTTATTACATATGAAAAACCCAACAACAATAAAGTAAGCAATTAATGTGCTTTACACTGTGAACTTGTGAACCCACTGTTTCTATATTAGTATGGTGTTTCTTTTCTGTTTATGTTCCCTTTAAATATGTGCATGTTTCTGTGCATGCATTAAGTATGGGGACTGTTAGCACGTCTAAAGTAACATCTGCTCTGTCTTTTTGTTGCTGGGTTCATTGTATAATTAGCTCTATATTTCACCAAATACAATTTTACTCCCAAGGCAGATAGAACAGCATGAACAAAACATAAATAATTGCAGATTAGAGAAACAGAAGGGCAACTGGGTCTAGATAGCTTTGTAGAAAATAGGGTTAAGGAGAAATGAAGGTCATAAGGGAAAATGTAATACAAATAAAAAAACAAATATCTAGTTAACAGACCTGTATAAACTAATGTGATAAAAAAAATAGTAGGTGCACAAATACTCAAACTGGTTTACATTATATATAATGTGTAATAATACATAAAGTATTTTGATATATGCATGTCAAAGAAAGCACACGTAATGCATCACTGTAAATTATAAGGTCACATCTAATAAATGTATATGTAGCCTTAAAATACAGAATATTATTTAAATATAAATATCTTGTATGTTCCCATCCCCTCCACTGCACGAAAGTACAAACTTCTTTGGCCTACATTTCTATTTTAATAGTGATCCGGATCCGGATGTGAATGTTGCCTACAGCACCCATTTCTGTATGTCAGAGCGACCTAGGGCCGATTCAATTGTACACATAAGGGGGTTCGTGGACAAAAGTTGCACCTTTGTTCTTGCAACTCATAGAGCTACGTATAAAAAGACGCACAATTTTACTACCGTAAAAGACGGGAAAAAACACACAACCAGCTTCTTCCCATCTCCACAGACAATTGATTCGGCTCCTAAAGTGTAAGATCTTAGTGCACTCCCCTAGCGCTCCCCTCCAACATATATAAAATTTAGACCCTTTACTCGTTCAGAAACCTACCTTAAGTACTAATGAAACAGTCCTGTGCAAAATTGTGTTGCATGGAATTAAATCCTTATTACAGACATTCAGCCCTACTGTACAATGTAAATGGCTACATCCACTGGCCATGCCTAACTGCTGATCCTTGCCCAAGTACGGAAAAATAGTATTATAAAAACAAGATCCGCCTGATCAGCTTTCTGATTGTCCCAGTTCTGGGCATGCACAGTGTAAACTCAAAGCCAACTTACATATCCTGTTGTTCGGGAGTCTGGATCAGGTCCAGTTGGTGTTATATACGGAAAGACATACAGTAGTTGCAAACATTTGGACTCATTCAGAGTAAGGAACAACAGGACCATATGGACCTACAGGAGGGACATAGAACAGAGGATACGTGGTCACCCGCTAAGATTAGAAGAAAGGAAGTTTCACAACCAGCAGAGGAAAGGCTTCTTT
>JABWIB010000068.1:120625-139407 GCA_016617825.1 Platyplectrum ornatum | reverse complement strand
CAGAAGGCTGTCATGGGAGAGTGTGGAGGGGGGGGCAGAAGGCTATTCAAGAGAATTACTTTATTATAGTCAGTATAGGCACAGAGTTAATTTTTTAACATTTTCTAATGGTGGTGTGCCTCGCGATTTTTTTCCCCGCGACAAGTGTGCCTTGGCCAAAAAAGGTTGGGAAACGCTGTGTTAAGCCATAATTCACATTCACCTGGTCTTAAGTAACAATCTTCCATCTGTGGATTGAGAGTCAATGTTATCTGTTTACTAGATAATTCCTAGGGGTAAGAGAAATCATCTATTCTAATATGTAAACCACATGAGACACACCAATTACTGTACTAATGTTCACTAGTGCCCCTAATGAAAAATCAGGGCATCCATATAGCTAGATATTTACCCAGGTTATAAAGCAGTGCACATATATCATATTATGTCCCTAATAATGTAAAAGAATGATATCACTATATCTATATTGATCTTTGTTTTGTATTGTAATGGTGCAATGACAACAAGGACAGATAGGAGTTATAAACTTATGAGCTTTAAATTGCTTTTTAATGGGGGAAGAGATATAAGCTATAATTAATGTAGAGATTGTTATTTAAGGGTCTGATTGTTGTTTAATAATAACAGGTGGTTTCCACATGATGCGTGCAGACATTGTCTGTGAATTACTACTGTAAGTTTAAAGCCGATCGCATGGTACTGGTTTTCCAGATTCCCGTACGACTTCACTTATGTATAGATTTATGAATAATGGTTATGTTTTCAACATAGCATTCATAGCATTCTGTGTAGATGGGTCAACAGTGGCAACTTTAACTTAGTGAAATACATTTTGGTAGGGCAGCAAAGATGGTTCAGGGGTTAGCTCTTGTGCCTTACAGCGCTGAGGTTCCTGGACAGTTCCTGGCAGGGGCGTAACTACCACTACAACAGGCATAGCGGCTGCTATGGGGCCCGCAGCCCTAGGAGGCCCGGGTATCTATCCAATAAATAGGGAAGGGGAGCCACGTTGAAAGGTTTGCTATGGGGCCCAGCCTTTTGTAGGTACACCCCTGGTTCCTGGGCAGGACCTTATCTGTGTGGTTTGTATGTTCTCCTCGTGTCTGCGTGGGTTTCCTCCGGGTACTCTGATTTCCTCCCACACTCCAATAACATGCGGGTAGGTTAATCGTCAATTTATTTAAATAAATAAATGAAACAGGGTTTTTTTTTAGGTGAATGGGGAATGATCACCCCATTGGATGGATCTCCTATTGTACAGGACTAACATCTGTAACATCTAGCATCACATGCACTTGCATGAGTCAGGCGTCGGTCGGACCTCTGGATGCGGTCATGTATTATTAAATGCAACTGTGTATTATTTTTTTGCTTAATAACCTTAACATACTTTTACTACTTTAAAAGCTTTGCATTAGGATTTATGTCTTATGTCTTAGAGCAGTTACTGTGCTTTCACTATAGAATTGTGCTTTTAAACCTTGACATTTATCATGCACCAATACTTCCTGAATTTGCATTCTCTATGTTTGAGAATGGTCTCAGAATAATTATTGCACGCTGTTTACTTATTAGGTTTCCTAGTAATCAATGTAAAGTCAGACATATAATTACAGCAGAACAGATTTTAAAGGGTAGGAAGTTATCAATATTTTATAATTATTATTTGCTTCTTTCCATAAGTAGTTATGAGGATAGGTATTACACATTCTAATATTAGAGTTGACAATTGCAAACATAAGCCAACCAACATGGAAGCAAAATCAATACGTACATTTCCCTTGGGGCCACTATTTACTGTTCACAGCACCATTTACTTAATGGAATGGCAGTTATGTTTGCAGAATCCTTGTAACTAGCATTTTTATGTTTTAACTAAAAGCAGCTTTCTCCATGAATAACAAAAATAACATGCTTGCTTTAGTTAATGGCAAAAATATTTTAAGCTGTCATGCATCAATAACTTATGTGCCGTAGAATAACAGGACAAAGCAACATTTTTGAAAGGAAGCAATTCAGTTGGCAAGCTTTGTTAACTTATCTTGCTTAATTTGAGTGAGATAATGCACTCATCCATAATTGTCTATTAAATAGGTTGAGCTTTCCTGGGTTTTTTCTAGATTTTCTATTTTATCTTGTACTGTATTTTCCCTTCATACAAAAGGCAGATCCTTGTTACAGACCTTTTCACGGATTCTCTATATTTCCAGCTTTATAAACGGCATCCAGTAAGGATAGGTTAACACTTGTAATGACCAGTGGTGTGGATAAACACTTGGCCCTTAGTGCACAATCTGACCTGAAATACCCAGAAACACTAGTGCAGTCTTTTTAGCAGTGGTTATTGATTTTCTTGATGAAAAGTCTTATGGGAGTGTTGCGCTTGGTTCTTCTTAGACTCTATCAGAGTCCATATGTTAAATCTTTGTCTAGCGGGAAGAGAAAATATAGATGGGCAGGTGCTACCATTAGGTGACCNTAACGGTTTCCTAAAGCAACAGGTCTGAGGTAGGGGTGGGGGGTACAGGTATACTTGGTGGTAAAGGGGACGCAGGGTCGAACTTCACCTAGTGTACCTATTGAACTAGCTCCAACCCTGCCCATGGCTCTGCAACCCTCAACTAAGTACAAATACTAAAAGGTCATATACATTTAAAACTGCCAACATATAAACACATGAGATGTAATGTATATGTTCTTATAGGCAAGTAAACACCTCGCAGGCAATCCAGTAATAAAGCATTGCTACATTGATTTGCAAACAATGTTTTGTTTTTCGGAACGGGAAAATACAATTAACAAGATGTTATGTCATTGTTTGCAATATCGCACCACACTTTGAGACAATAGAGGAATCGATGAGCTTACATAGATTGGATAAAACATCTAATAGATGACCATTTTGCTTAGCATGAACAATAATAAATAGAAATTGCATAAGTTGGTACAAGCTCATGAATTTAAGTTAAATCTATATTAAATCTGAGATTCTTTTCAATAACTTTCACAGCGCCACAGCTCAGTTGGCTTTTATACCTGGGTTCAGACCTGGGTTTTCACCCTTCATTTTTCCCAGGTTCAATATATAAAAGTCCTTTTCCACTGCAGTGTGTACCTGGGTTTTTTCCAGGGTAGACACCTTTTACACTGCCAGACAGAACACCTGGGTCTAATCAACTGCACCAATTTTCTATTGTACACAGCAATGCAGACCAGAATGCTAATTCACACCCCTTGTCCACAGCAGAGACCCAGGTAAAAACCCTGTACCCGGGTTTAATTTACTGGGACCCTTTTCCACCAAACTAAACCTGGGTCTACGTGCAGAAACCTGGGGGGGGGGGGGAAATGGAAAAGGGGTATGAGGCACTGATTCCATGAATTTTATATAATATGTTGGCAATATGATTCATTTACTTATTTGTAACATGTTTGCTGTGTGCATACCTTTAATTATCTATGGGTTGCTCCAGGATTTCACATTTACTATTTAAAAAAAACATTTAAATGTTACAAAACTTATAAAATACCCATTTAAGAAGAGAAAACTGGAATAGACGATGGCTATACAAGCTAATGCCCATAGAACTCCAACTGCAGTGGTTTCACCCGCTTGTATGTGCAGAAACATGCTCCTCTGAATATTGTGCACACTGCGGACATTCCACACAAAACACATAGAAACATATATATTGGCAATAACTGTAACAACAAAATACATATTACTAATCTAAAGTTTACATTAGCAATATTTCTGACTGGCCTATTTTTCTTCATTTTCCCTTTCTGTAAGTGATCACTGTAAAGTTAGTTAATAAACAGAACGTTTTTCATATTTTAAAGAAGGTTGTTTATAGTTCCCTTAAGTCAAACTATGGCCTTTTTAGTGCAGGAAAGAGCATGCTGGGACTTGTAGTTTCACAGGTTTGCCAGGATTACTTTAGTGTATTAGCAAATCACATATGACCTTTCTTTTTCTGTCATTATGTCAAACCCGTCATTTGTATGTGGCATTCCTAAATATTCATAGAACCTGACACAGTATACACCTGTAATAACCCGCATTACTCCCTGAGCTAGTATCAGTGCTGTACACCTAACAAGTACTTTTCCAGCAATGCGTGAATGTCTCCTCTGTTTTTAGGCCAAGTTATTATTCGCCGTATCATAATAATTCAGAATGATGAGCTACTTCTGGCCAGTGGTGCTAATGATTTCCACCTATAATTGATAGCAGAAAGAGCCAAAGCTATGCAAACAAGGAGTGAATTTGCTTGGCCTTTAATCTATACTGCTTTCTACTGGTAACTTCTGTTTCAGGATTTATTCTTTTGTAGATCTCGGAGCTTTCTTATGGAAATGAAGCTTTTTAGAAGATTTGTACTCATTTTCAAACACTGTTACATTCATTCAAGTATGCCATTATATAGAGGCAGCTGGCTTTTATCTAGTCATATTTACTTCAAAAAGCTAAGTTAAATGGTATCATAGATTAATTCTTAGGGCACCGGAAGGCCCTTTTTTGAGAGTAGAAAGGGATTTTGTAATTACTTAGACGACGGCAATAAAATCAGTGAGCATGTATACTGTTAGTCTCATCATATAATGTGCCACAATACAAAGCTGCAATAAAAAACAAGTTATAAAACTCAAACATAGGTACATGACATGGTTGTCACAAATACGCATTGCAATGTTGCCNTAATTTACAGCTCCACATAACATGATTTCTAGGGTACTATTTTTTTTTTTCATTCAGGAAGCAATGAAACTTCAAAAAGGGCATTATCCTCTGCAATTTCTTACATAAATCAAACTGGAAATAAGACACATTTTACAATTCAATTTAAGATCCCACTGAGACAATAATGTTGCAAGCTGTGCATTTTGCAAAGTAATATAGTAATGTCTAGTTTGCATTTTTGAAAAACCAAATTAATCACACTTTATTGAATATGTTCAAGCAAACCTGAAATCATTTATTATTAAAATTCTGTTGCAACAAATATAAACTATATTTTATACATAAAGGACAAACTCATTTATTCATTAGAGTAAAATGCTCAGGTGCTGCAGTTTGGAAGAACCTGACATTACAATGGGAAGGTATAGAATATGCAAATCTGACTGTGATTTATACAACAAAATGTAACAATTAAACCCAGCAAGCACATTTTATATGATATAATATATTGTAGCAACTGGTGTAAAAGGGAAATCTATTCCCATGTTTAAATGTCTCAAACTTTTTCATGTTTAAAATGATGACCTTTTCCTCTATAATCAGGGAAGTCATGTGTATATGTAACACATCATCTGTCATACATACACATGGAGATCTCTGCAGAACTGTGGAGCGGATTAGAAGTGATTTTAAGTCTGGATCCTGTCCTTAGTTCTATAACGATACATGAAAAGTGACACTCTGAGTAAAGTTTGTAAAGTATTCTTTCCTTGCTAAATTTTTTAAAAAAGTAATAAACAAGTAGATACACAAAAGAGAAACAAAACCCACAAAACATCTTATGAATGCAAAATGTGCACTTCCAGTGTAATGCNTTATGAACCTGCATGTTATTAAATATTAGTACCTTTAATCTGAAACGTCACAACCGACTCCTTTTGTGAATCCTCAGATTTTCTCATAAAACATAAAGGCTGATTAGTTATACTTATTTCGTTTCCTAGATCTACTTCTAAAATTGTTATTAATAAAAAAAANTGACACTTACATTTACAAATCTAAAATCCAGCATAAACATGTCATGCAGATATTACAGAAACATCCCCCATGGTGTGAATTGAAGAATATTGGCCTCCTACCAGGCTCCCACTTGTCAGATCTCACTTCAAAAAGTTTTGCTATGGCCTCCTGGCTTCTTCAGTATGCTGTATGTAATCCAGTTCCTCAGGATCTCCGTAATGCACACATACCAGCCAAAGTGTTTTAACTAGTGACATTAGAAAGGGTGCTATGGAANTATAGAAAATAATAATAATAGGAGTGAATGGAAATTTATAGTTTTTCTATTAAATAAGTATGAGAAATGACGGTATGGCATACACCTGTATACACCCCCCACATTGAGGTATATTATATTATATTTATTTAAAACAATATCTTCTTGTCTTGGGTGTTGTTGTATAGTACTGTAGATTGTGGTAAAGAGGGGAGTCTNTTGTATCTTGATCAAGACTAGTTGTCACCAAACTTTCTGTCTCTATAGCCTGCATCCAGACATAGGATCTGTGATCAAATACCCAACAAAAGATATGGAGGACGCTTCTGCACTAAGCTACACCATCCAGACATCCCTGTCTTTGTGTTGTCACTTCCGTCTGGTTCTGATTATAGGTCACATTAAGTTAGACATTTCTTCAATATGAACATCTGTATAGGTAAGCTCAGAGATGATAAATGACCAAAAATCTAAGCATCTCAAAGCATCTGATTATGACACATGGATGTTCAAAGACTCATCAAGGATCAAGGATAAAACCATTATATAAAACCTCAAACCATCAATGCCAATGGTGGCAAATGGAAAATAAATCTATGTCCAGATTTAGAGATACTTTTATCACAATGTCTATAAAATATTACTTAAGGCAAAAGTACTAATGTGTGTGAACAGACACACTTCTCCTTTTACTTTTTCCCATTTCCGATTGATTTGCTAAATGAGACGATCAATAAAACTAATGGAAAATATGTTAATTCCATGATTTTGCTATGGATACGTCAAACATCCTAAAAATAAATCATGTATATTCATTTCTACAGGGAGCAGTGATGGTTCTTGGGAGAAAGAAAAGCTTCAGTCTCTCCCTACTCAGCATAGTCTTCCAGTCACCCATCCTCTCAACTCTCTTCAACAGAATCGCCGTCTGCCAAATGGTACGAGATGCTGCCACCAATCTCTCATTACTAATGGTTATGCTTCCAAATACAACAAGCATGAGTTCCATATATTATAAAATAAGGTCCTTTTTCATTGCTTATATTATCAATTCTGGGCAAGAAGAATCTTTTTTTTTGTATGTATAAAACCCGTACATGTAATATTGTATGTAATATTACTGATTTTGCTGGCTACAACTGCTATTATCAAGGATGGTATTGGATTTTGTGTACTGACCAAAGAAATCTGTTTATGATGTTATTTATAGAATTTATGGGGCCAATTCAATCCCACGCCAAGACGGAAACAAACGCGAAGTGCGTCTATGACGGGACTGAATGCTCATGTCTTTTTATACGTGGCTCAGTGAGGCGCAAGCTAAAAAGCCCAAGTTTTGTGTAAGGGGGAAAATAACGCTCGATATGGGATTAAATCGGCCCCTATGTCTTAAATATTGTTAATTTAAAATTCATGCAGGAATCGCACAGAGCTGGTTTTTTTTGGTGAGGATATATCCCTCCGCACTGACTGTACTGGGTATGACATGCCCATATTGTGGGCACAACCCATGTGTACACGTTTATTACTATATATTGGAGGGTATGTTATCTCATAATCTTCTGTCTTACAGACTGCTACAGGTCATACAGTAAGAATATTCCATGAGGCAAATATAACACTCCAGTATGGCATGTGACTGTGGTTGTTGCTTAAGCCAGTTTGGTTCATATTGTTTAGAAATAAAGCATATATCAGAGAGTATTTACTTTCAATCACTCTATTATTGTCAATAAGAATGCTAATTACTTTATGAAATGTTACTATCATTTTGATCAGTTTTTGGGTAAGTGGAAAACTGGCTTTCTGTCCCTTGGAATATTGTGTTTTTATGCCGCCACAAAGGCATTAGTTATTTCTGTCTTTTCTACATTCCTTTTTGACAGGTAAATGGAGAAGAGACAGAAGCTGACATAGAGATTATGTAGAGGTTCTGGGGCAGAGCACATGCATGCATTGTCAGAGCAGATGACAAAACAGGTTAGGTGGGAAGTAAAACACGCGGTCTGCGCTCTTTCATCCACCTTGCTGAGATGTCTATCTCTGCCTGGAAATCAGAGATCTGATCCAGAAATTGTGTCTTTTACTTCTCACTGCTCTTCAATGCCTTCCCAAAGGTGCATATATAATATTCCTTTTCATAACTAAAACAGTGAAGGAAAAAATCAGATATGTCTCAATTTCTTGATTTAGAAAACTCTGAAAGGATGTTGATTTTGTATTTTGTTACAATGTCATGTTCTGTATGGGAAGTCGTCAGCCTAGCCAATACTGTACAATTTCAGAGCTTGCGATTTCCGCATGCCCCATGTATAGGGATGATTTACGCATTTTATTAAAGATCAGGAGCTAAATCAATATTCTCTGTAAGGGTAAAAGTCATTCTACTTTCTACAGTAAGAAAAGGAAATCTAGAACACTCCAGCATAGGCATTGCTGCTGACACCTTGGAGGTTACTTATATACTTATATATATACTTCTATAGGGTTGAATAAAGAGTAAATATGTGCCTGAATGAACAATGTTGCAGAATGTGTTGGGGATTATGAATTTTATTTATATACTTTGTCTGCATGAAAAGTACCTTTTAAGCTTTTTCTTATATCAACAAATACTGAACAGCTTTAATTTGAAACTGTGAATTCACATGTAAAGGAAAAGTGTTGCACAATGCTATATAACCCATATAACTCCTGCACTTCCACATCCAAACCTGAGGCGTGTTCATGACATAAGATGGATTCCTATATGTTCACAGTTATAATCATAATTCTTCCCTTGCCACTGCCTTCATGTGTATTGAACTTACCACACTTATTAGTCCAGAACCCTGCCTTAAGTCATACACTTGCATCTTAATGCAGAAGAGTCTACTGCAGCCCAACTCATACCGTACAGTTTACATGGCCAGCCTTTGTACATTCGGAATAAATTCATGCCCATGTATGATCAAATAGAAAACAGCTCCATACCATCAGAGCGCCTGATACTGATCTAATAAGATTATTCTATAGACTCGCATAGACTCTCTGTACATAAACTGGCCAGCTCAATGTTCAGAAACCTCCCTTCAACTCTAAACTCATCCCTGTGCGTAAGCGTGCCGTGCGGAGAAGATCCATATGGAAAGTCCACAGCCCATTCTGTAAAAATGTAAATGGTGCCCCTGCCCATCAAGCTTAAAATCGTATGTACATAGTGAAGGCATGCCCCACATATGTAACTCTAGATAGGCTGAATTTCCATCCCTCATGTGGAAACCATCTGGGTTTATTACACCTGTATCAGGCCAAGAGCTGCACTCTTTGAAGCTTGAAGGTATTGCAGTCCAGGGGCATAGCCGACCTGCACATCCTTTCTGTCTGTTACCACCCAGTCATGTCTTATTGATTGTTCAATTCTAAAGCGCTACGTTATCTGATGGCGCTATATAAAAACCTGTTAATAAATAAATAAGAGGACTGTCATAATTATGTCTGGACCATGCACCTTGTCATTATTGATATAATAAGCTCAGATCTGGAGAAGATGTGTGTGTGTGTGTGTGTGTGTTTGCATTGAATGTAGCTTACATGTAACTTTGAAAGAGTAATATAAATGAAAATGACAATAATTTCTTTTCTCGGTAGGTCTGGAACTTCCATTCATGATGATGCCACATCCATTAATCCCTGTAAGCCTACCTCCAGCTTCTGTTACCATGGCTATGAGCCAGATGAACCACCTCAGTACGATTGCAAACATGGCCGCAGCAGCACAAGTACAAAGTCCGCCATCCAGGGTTGAAACTTCTGTAATTAAGGTATATGTTTATTTATGATTTCTGCATTGTTCATTTCCTAAATATTATTATTATTAGTCATAATAATAATAATAATAATAATAATAATAATAAAATAATATGCTGAGAGGTGTAATGCAGCAGGCTATAAAAAGTTGGATGATTTATTTGCAGATTTATTAACCATTAGATGAGTTGGAATACCTTTCATGGAATAAAATCTCCCGTCTTACACTTGCGCCAGGTCTGCGCTGGTACAGGGGTTTAGAAGGAAGCAGAGGGAAACATGACTGTACTGAACCACCTCTGAACTTAAGCCAGATCCCTACTGTATTCTACAATATATAAATATAAAATACACCCCCTACCACCCTGTGTACTCACTGTACACATCCCACCTCATTGCCGAAACATGTCCATAACAGAAGTCTGTAATGGAAGTGTGGACTTTGTGCACATACATACAGGTAAAATGCTGTTGTATTCCACTCTGTGCTGAAATGGACATTTTATGTATATCTGATTTCAATATAGAGGAAAAACAGGATTCACTAGCACACAGAAGCAAACACAGGGACCGGATCAAGACCCCACTAGTGCTGCTCTCAAGGCTTCAAAAGCAGCGGTAACAATGAGTTCCAAACTCCCTTGTGGGGAGAAGAGACCACTCTCCTTCCATGCATGGGGAGTTATGGTAGCAGGACCCTGCAAAAGGGTTAAACCCAGCCCTAAGTGTGCAATCACCATACATTCCTCTCCCACTAGCATACTCTATCTGTCCCTTAATGCTGTGTGAAAGTGTTCCATTACATAATGCTTGATCTGCTAGGTACAGTAATGCAAATTCTGAGCACATGCGTAGTCTCATCTATTACATGTAACTAGATTCAGTTTACAGATGGACACATGTAGTGCTAACAGTCACTGTTCTTACATTTAACAAAATAGCTATATGCAAAGATCAAGATCATTTGAAATGTGTATAGTTGTTTTACTTATTTTATATATATATATAATATATATATATTTAGTGAAGAGTATAGGCTGCACTCGTGGAGACTTGTTAACAAAAAACTTTACTTTTTATTTTATCAAATATATATATATATATATATATATATATATATATATATATATATACAAAAATATAATGAAACTAACGCTGCTTCTATGGTCTGCAATATTTAGAAACAGTCATTACCCTTCACATGGTTTGGTTAACTCGTGCCATATATTGTTATCACACTCTTTAAAAAGACTTCTAGAGCATTGTGTGTGTTTATAAAGCTTTGAAAAGGATTTGTACATGAAAAACTGAATAAATACAAAAAAAAGATTCCATTTATTGTCAGAATAGAAAATATTATTCAGATTCCAACCATTATAAACAGCTTTGAAATGATACTAAGGGAACAGTACCTTAGGTCAACCCGTGTGAAATTACATTTTGAGGACTGTACATGGTTTTATGGGATGCATTATGTAGCTGCCTTGGCCTCATGCTGAGAGATTTTTTTGAATCTGCCCTTTGTGAAATGAGATGAGCATTAGATGTCCTTTTGTAATAGAATGTTTAGATATATGAGATGGGTGAATGGCAGAGGAGCTGTAACAGGCAAGGCTAGCTGAGTGTGATAGCCATGAATCACTCTGTATATGATTACCATGACCCGTACATGCTGGAGACATACAGGCATATTTCCATGCATTTTACAATGTTTTATTTTGTTGCTGAGGATTACGTCAATTGTAGTAATTGTGTTCTAACCCTTATATCTGATTATATTTTATGGGTGTATTGGCGGTAAATGTAGGGGGAAAAAAAAGTAAGATGGCATTGTGAAAGATAGGATTTCACATCTCCGTCATCCATACTATAAGCAACACATTGTCAGATATTTCAGACACAACAACACATACTGAATGGCCTTTCAAGGTAAAGGTAAAATAAAATATGTGCATAGTAATGCCATGGAGTAAAGAGAAAAGCACAAACATTGTGGAGACTATTAAGACTCCTTGTTGTTTATTTATGGTAACAAAATATGTGATGTACTTATGGTAATGAAATGTCATTGTCTTTGTGTTGTATGCAGTTTATGTACTTATTTGTTACTTTAGTTAAGGATACGCTGGGTGTTTTATATTATATTGTATTACTGTATTCTATTATTCTACTATTTAAAATGCTTAGTTAGCCACAATTATGTATTAAGCCATCCCATCATGATAACAGTGCACCAGAATTATCACTCACCTCTGACCTCAACAAACCCACCCCTTGTAATATAAGGCACGTGCCTAATGCAGAATCGTATGTAAGGGCTTAAGTAGTGTACACAGTGACGTATTCCAGATCAGCCAATGTCCTTAAAAGATTTCTGCTCTGGACAATGCTCCTATACACACTGCTGTCTAGTTTTCTAAAGATCATCAATACTACCCAGATATTTTACCCATAAACATTTGCTTCCTTGGAATGCTGCAATTACATACTCGCCCACAAGGTGGAACTATACAGATCATTGCATTACAAATCGTGTGTCAATACACATTGAAGATTCCTGCAGACATCAGGGTATTGGTGATCCTTTAAAATTAGGAGCTCCTAAAAACCAAATTAGACCATCACAAACATTTTAAAAATATGTGCTACAGTTCACACTGAACAGATTTTTGAGCAATGAAATGATAGTGTAATTGGAGGGATATCTGATGATTATCTTTTCAGTGTGTACCCTGCTTTATTTATTTATTTATAAATAGATTTTTATATACAATACAATCAATAACACATGACTGGGTGGTAATAGTCATGCAAGCTTATACTCTATAGGAGATTGGGGTTTGATACATGGGGGTAAATGCTGCTTTTAGAGTCCTTACTGCATTTGCATCAGTACAGCGGGTATGGTGCGTGGTGAGCCATTGCTGATTGTGCTGTCTTCCATGTGTAACTGGGCTCTACGTGTATAGGCAGTACAAAATGGACGGGGTATATATACATTGGACATGCATAAGTACCCAGTTGTTCTTTATTCAGGATTCCGTCCAGTGTGTAATAAAATAACCTAAAGCCAGTATAGGGTCAAATGTATTAGATTGTTATGCTATCATGTGTTTTAAATAAAAATGCAGTCGTTCTTTTAGCTGGTCCTGACAAATTAACATTGCCACAGCCTTGGAGGCAGATGTTTCACTGCCTTGGCTACAATGCCATATTGTAAATATTTAACATTCTGAATACATAGTCTTTTGTAATAAACTTTTGAAACACTGGAATGAAAAAAACAATTGCTTACATTCTCTACTTGTTACAAACAGGAACGGGTCCCAGACAGTCCATCCCCTGTACCTTCTTTTGAGGATGGTCGGAGACCGGGCAGTCATCCTTCTTCTCACAGAAGCAGCAGCGTTTCCAGTTCTCCGGCAAGGACTGAAAGTTCTTCAGACAGAATACGTATGTCTTACATCATTATATGTCATTCTATTATTTTTACTGAATTCTAAAGCTGAATCTTACATCAATCTTCAGTCTTTATTTTAAGTCCCGTCCACCCATAGTAACAATCAGGACTTTGGGCAGTGGTTTATGTGAAATTACTGCCTGAAAGCCCAATTCTGGGGAATTTGCCGTCTCTCCCAGGATACCAGGAGAAATGCCCGAAACTCCGGAGTCTCTCAGAATCCAGGAGAGTTGGCGAACCAGATTTACCCAAGTCCTCCTATCAGAAAGCAAAAAAAGTCTTTACTTGCTCTACTATATAAACACATGCGTATTTTGTAAACCATCTATCATTCAATCCATTGATATATGAAATCATTAACATTACTTGTCTGGAATTAGTATTTGAATGAAATATGTCAGTATTTTACCTAAAAACTAAACATGCTAAAAATGACACAATAATTATTTTAACAGCTGTCCATCAAAATGGCTTATCAATGAACCAGATGCTTATGGGTCTGTCTCCAAACATTATACCTGGTCCGAAAGAAGGTGACCTCGCTGGCCATGAAGCTGGACATGAGGCAAAAAGGATACATTTGGAGAAAGGTGGGTTCCTGGTTTTTATATGTTCTGTGGGACTGCTTGTAAAACAATTGTAATTAATTAAGCTGCATAATGATAGTAAAGGTCACTTTATTCCTCTCATAAATAATAACTGTCTAAACAGACATTTTATACGTTCTGCAGTGATCACTTAGAGGAAACCATCTATCTTCCAATGTAAATGATTGTGTATACTAGAAGTGACCTGGAATTTGTTGATCTGTAGTGGTTTGTATCAGTTTCTTTTAAATAATAATGTGTTTTCCAGTAAATATATACAATAGCTTGCAACATTTCATACACACACACACACATACCGCTTATTTGGTATAATCTATACCAGGGGTTCTCAAACTATTTTGCTCTGGGACCCCATCTGACAAAATAATTTTTTACACGACCCCAAGCAAGTTACCGCCAAACATTGCCCCTACATATATTTTCACCAAGACATCAGATTATCATTTTAAACAGTGGTAAGTATATGTTTTTTACCAAACTATATAGCATCATGAGGTTAATTTGGGGGTTTAAAAAGGCTTAAAGGTCCCCTTTAACTCTTTGGACATTACATTATTTGTGCATCATGACAACTGGCAATCCTATATGACAAATGTATGTGGAGATGGAAGTGGTTCAGTGAAGCAGTCTAGGTGGCCAAGGGCTACCAATCATCTACTTCACACATGTATCACAGTTGCACCCCACTAGCACCTGCCGCCAGTGGGTCCCATAGCTCCTGGCCTGCAACTGGTAGATGGTCTCTCTGAGGAAGTCATGACCCCATGCACATGTGGCCGCGACCCACTCTGGGGTCCCGACCCACAGTTTGAGAACCGTGGATCTATACCTTTTAACATTTTGGGACCGAAAACCGGACAAATTAGCTTAGTGTTTGTAAACCGCCAGTCTAAAGCATGACAACTAAATAAGATATTGTCACATGTGTTCTCCTGGCTAGCTGAATGTGTGTACATCCATTGGATGCAATGTCATAGAATCTATCTACTGGCAGTAAAATTAGTCGGGGTTGCTGACTCTCCTGAAATGTCCGGTGGCCTCCTGAATTTCGGACAGTTTGCCCGGTAATCTGGGCAAATATCCCGGAACCTGGGCTGAGGCAATGATTTCATATAAATCAGCCCCGATCGTTACTATGCTGGGTGGATTTGATTACATCAAGCCCTGACCATCCACCTGGTTTCGTGGCTTTATTTTCATGTAAATCACGCCCTCTACCAACCCCCATTCTGCCGATCTCTGGTTTTTCCTGGGAGAGAGAAACCACAAGTCTACGCCATGTTGTTCTAGGAGCAGAATGTTTGTGGCACTGCAATTACAATGCACTTTTGTATTTGCCACACTAGTTGGGTGCTATATAAGGGACCAAAATGTTACTGTATTATAATTTCCTATTATAATACCTGCATTTATCCTCATGCTGTCTCAGCCTCAGTGATCTAACACTCTCCCTCATTGACTCGCATAGCAAATAGTTTCTAGCAAATTGTACAGTATCTGTCATTCTGCATAGTTTCATTAATGCCTTTCGCTTTACCCAACTGATTTTAAGATAACCCTTACATTCTATATATCGCAGTTATACCGTGTGTCATTTATTACAGTTGTAGAATATTAAACAAGACCAATTGTTTAAACTATTGTGAAAATGACAGATGAGGCTGAAAACTAAAAGTACCTTTCATGGGATTTTAAACACTATTTTCCTCCATATGCCATCCCAATTATTATTTAGATATTACATTCCTAATGTACTGCTATGGTTGATTAGAATTCAAGCCTCTCAAAAGCATGCACCAAAGGTCTTGGGCTGTGGAAAACATTTTTATAAAATAATCCATTAATGCAGAGGAGTGCAACTAAATTAGTTAGCAATTTGCTGAGCATGAATTAATGAACAGAGCTTCTCCCAGATCCCAGAGTTGTAATTTTCATAATAACCTCAGACCTTTATTTGGCAGGTTGTTTAGTTTTTTCGTTTGAAGGTTTTCATTAGTCTAATGAGGACTGTGCAAGGGCAGGCAGTCAGCACAATTTACATGGGGAAGCTATCATAATAAATGAAGCAATTTGAATAACATGCAAGGGGTTTATGCAACAAGATAAGGAGAGATTGCAAAGCGAGATTTAGAGGTAACCAATACATTAGACCAACTAATAACTGAAGTAATCCCAATAAAAGGCTTAAATGAAAGGAATAAAATTAATGATATATACAAAAACTGTAATATTATACATGATGCATTAGATTAATAAAATAAAAGTGTTCGCTTGTTTTTAGTGCCTCTCCGGTACATGTTTTGTTTATACGAGGCATTTTAATTAGGACTAGTCAATGATCACTTTGCTTAGTTACATTTTAGCTATTAAATACATTTGAATTGTCCTTTCTTGTTTATTTTTATGGCAGTAATAGCTGAATGCAGGGTGTATATTTGCAATCATTCTTGTGTTGACATCACTTTGAAATAATTGCGTTCAAAAGTTGCAAACACAAATCTGAAACTTTTAGCCATTGCCTAAATGAGTTTTGATTTTATGCTTAACCTTTAGTGCATATAATTAAAAGTCTGGTGATTGTGCTTTGATGGCGACAGCCCAAACCATCCAATGAATCAATGGACTTGTGTACAAACCCTCATAATGATGTTTTGCTTAATGACAAATGTGGAGAAGCCAGTACCTTTCCGAAGCACTCCTGCACTCAGGAAATGGAAGAGAGGTGGCTACTACTGAAACAGACCTTTGAGGCGATATGGAGATTGCTTGTGAAAATTAAGGCCTATATTTACTAAACTGCAGTCTTATAAACTGCACTGTTATTCAGTGACACAATATACAATCAGATAGTAATAATTATTTTATTACTGATTAAGTAAATCAAGCATTCTCAATATATTTGATTCAGCTTTTCAGTTATATATCAGTAACATAGTAAGATGTGTTGTGCATTTACAATGCATGATACTCCTCCAGAAGAGCCATGACTATTATCATGGTGTCTGGCTGACTTCATATAAGACATGCATTTCTCCACCTTTTTATTTTCCTGACTTACAGATGTCACCTGAAAACTGATTATTGTCAGGTCTTATAATACATGAAAAGTAATTATTATTGCTAAATTAGTAATTATATGTTGCATGGCAGTTTTGTTCAAAATTAGTGATGGATAAGAAGTAGTATAACCTCTACAAAACACACACATAAAACAGAACATTTTGTACTTTTCATTGTTACAGTGTTACATAATTACAATCAGTGCCATTCGCAGTTTTGTACAAAACCTAATAAACTTGATGATAATATGAAACCCTTCCCAAAAATAAAATAGCAAGATAATATTTAGCATGTTTAGTTTGGAAAATGTCAAAATGTTAAATATAAAAACAATAGCGGTAGAAAGTATAATAGAAACAAAAAACACACTGGGCTTTGCTGAAGAATTTGTTTAGTATCACTTTTTTCCCATTGACATTGAGGTCCTGCTAATATTTGCTCCAACAATATTCCCCACATAATATCTTTTCAAAGAAATACGTGACAAAATGCATTTGTAATTATATTTACTTGTGAAAGATTATGGTTTATAGTTGAACCATGAGAGGCATCCTGTCATTTTCAGAACCCACTAAATGTGACAGAATCTATTTTTCTGCCAACTTGTGAAGACCAGGCAGAAAGCAAATTTGCTGTGGTCAGCTAAGTGTAACCACTGAGCAGGAAAGTGAATTTAATAATGCATTATTGTTCTTCACTGAAGGTGAACTGTAACAGTGTCTTTGTTACAGCAGATTTTTCCTTTGCTTTGCTTACCATATAATGTTAGGATTATCTGATTAAAAGTGTCTAAACCTTGACAACATGCTATTTAGCCTTGTTAAGTAATACTAATATAAATGTAGGCAACATATGGACTTATTGTATTCTATGCAAGGATTAGACAGCTTTGTCTTAACTCCTGTTGATAGTAATGTGAGTGAACAGGATAAATCTAGCAGACATGCTAAAAGGGAAGGTCTTGTGAAGTGTAGCCTGGAGGAGAAATCTTTAGCCCATGTATTGTATAGTGCTTTCTGACCAAGGTAATATTATGTTCTGTTAAAATGAATCTTCTATGATTATTTACTATCCCTAAGATTGAGTACATAACCCGACATTATGGAACAGAAAACACACTGATCTAGAAGTTGTAAACCCCAGGAGAAGGTTTGTGTGTTTTCATGTTGGGAAACACTTCCCAACAATAGTTCACCGGCACTTAGGTGGATGGTTGGAAGAGAGGGAGGGTCCACCATCCATTAGGCCCAATCCGAGTCTTTTGGGTTGTCTGGCAGTTGCCAGACTGATTCAAGCTGACACCTGTTAGCTGAGGGTAAAGGCTGCTAGGTAAAGCAGACTCTCTCTCGGGCCTAAATTCACTAAGCGGTGAGATTGCAGTGGGATTGAAAAGTGTGGATGTTGCCCATAGCAAACAATCAGATTCAAGCTCACATTCTCCAGTGTGTAAAATGAAACTGAGAGTTTGAATCTGGTTGGTTGCTATGGGCAACATGCCCAATTTTCAATCTCACTGCAGTCTCAGCTTATTGAATATAGGGGAAGGACTGCACTGTGTATGACACTATATCCACTGTGATTGCTGGTGGAGCAACCCATTATATTGTTTAGCGATATCCAGGAGTGACTTATGTATAGTTAGTGCCGGACAGGCAAGGTGTTTATTTTGCATTTGTGTTTTGCTCTGCTGAATAAAACTGGCTGAGGTGAGTTACATCTGGTGTTGGGGGGGAATTCACTAACTGACGATTTCTGCTGAGATTTCATATCGTCAGCGTTCGATGATCTGAAATCATCAATAACTGGTGATGTATAGTATTCAGTAAGTGACGATTTGTATTGACGATATGTAATGGCTGACGAATGCTGACGAAAAAACGGGTATTCGGCAGGTGATATTGCACT